>JARJPL010000430.1:0-13883 GCA_030782805.1 Aschersonia sp. MBC 622
TGGCCACCGAATTGTTCATTTATGATGTCCATGTCGTATTGGCCTGGCCTTATCGTTTCAAGTGCTTGCCGAACCCTGCTCCAAAGCGCCAAACTTGGCTCAATCAGCATGCAGGTACTGCTTAGCGTCTGATTATCGATCCAATAAGCAGGAGCTGCCGTGAAGTCTCTGAAAGACGTCTCAAAGACAGAGTCCAGGTTCCGCAAAACCAGCTGATCCGAGTCAAGAACTAGCGCACGCTCGACGGAGGGGTCAATCTCGTGCAAGCTGAACACCACCAGCTTCAATAAGCAACCTTGGTAGTACGAGATACTGTCCGAATGCAGCGGTGGGGGCTCTTTATGTACCAATGTAACCTTTTTTTCGCGCAATCTTTGTATCAAGTTCGTGCTTACGTCCTTCGAGACCATGACAATGATTCGCGCCTGGCTGCCAACCACCTGCTGCAAAGTGTAAATGTTCACAAGAGCTGAGCAAGCGTAGATGTCCTGAGTAACGTAGAAAACGATAGCGTTTGTTATAGTTGATGGCAGGTCGGCCCTGCGCCAGTTGACGAGGTCGTGACGGTAATTTAGTAGAAGACAAGTTATGCAAACCGCCAAAATTATTCTGCTTATTTTTTTCAGCCAAGAATTCATTTTGACAAGTTTATTTCGCGGACGCTGAGCGCAGGGCGTCTTCTGAGCGGCCAGGTGGAAGCATGAGTAGCCATACGCACATGGTCTTGTTGGCGACCATAGGTGAAATGTAAATTACTGATTGTATATATGCACGCCCAACTTGAATACATAGGTTGTACAGAGAAGGGCGAAACGACTGTCACACTTTTTGGTTAAACAAGAATAATAGCGGCAGCCATTTTAGTGAGTGGAGCAGTGCCGCCAGATACCGGTACCCGCCAGGTACCCGAAACTTTTTAGTGGGGAAAGAAATAGTTGTACTCGTTATCTTGCACATGTGCACCAATTATTGCTCTATTACAATAAGATCAGCTTTAGGCGACGCAGGAAAGCATCTCTTCTTGAAATGGATATTATTGGCCGAAAATTACGGCATTTGGCAATTAGCAAAAAAGCGACACTCAAAACGCCTTTCTCGGTATAGATCTGCAAAAGTAACAACTGAGTTCGACTGCCTATTACCACTGCCGGAAGCCTTAGATACCAAGTGGGTGGGTACTTCGAGGCGCTGTGCTGCAGCCTAGAATGGCTGCCAACTATTATTTTGTCTGGTCAAAAAGAGACATTAGTTTCGCCTTTTTCTGTATGTATGCTTGCTAAATAGAAGGCAGTGGAATCTAACCGTAGAAAAAGAAGAATGCGCCATGAATGGCTCCAACGAAACTGGCAAACGAGTGCTACACCACCATGAGAGGGAAAAAATCAGAGCTAAAAAGGCGCAATAAGGGGTGGGGAGGCGGTCAGCACGAAGGCGGGGAAGAAGAGGGTAGAAAGAGGCGTAGGAGGAGAGCAGAATAAAAAATCCATTGCAATACAAGGTGTGAGACCGCTTTTGTGATGAGCCATTACCTTCCGCTAATAGCCTAATGCTTCTCACTGCAGGACCAGGCCATCAAAGTAGGCTACCAAACCAAACCGTTATGGGTGTTGCTAGTGCTTTTAGTCAATTTTAGTTACCTGGTCGGGGTACATTAAAAAGCGAATTAATTGTCCCTTTTTCTTGTACTTCACTTTTTTAAAAAAAAATGTGTGGGTCTCCTTGCGGCGGATGGAGTAATTAGGTACCCGGTACGAGTTCAACGAATTAGAGCCAATACAAAACCGTAAAGGCAGAAACGGAACAAATGGCTGATTCTAGAATAATTAATCCTTGATTGTAGAAGCCTCTTTCACCTGCGTCATTACTGGGCGCCATGAGGTAACGCTCAGACATCCCGGCCAAAGTAAGCAGAGCTTTTGCACGGCCACGGAAGAACATCAGCTCGGGACCTACCATAGGTCTCTTGGGCGTTTGTAGTCAAGCAGATAGCCTAAATGTGTCTTCCCTATGTCCATTCGAATTCCGTCGCACTTGGGACAGAGAGATTTCGAAATATTTGGCAGGGTTGCCGACGAAATGACTCCTATCAGGGTGAGGTACAACGACATCCGCCTCCGATAATTGTGTTTCAAACAGCGTCATGCCGATAAATTGGCTAACTTACAGCACTCCCGCAACAATCCAAAATTTAGCTGTCTAACAAGTAATTTGAGCTCTCTGATAAGCCTTTGCGGGATCACGAGCGCTCGTTAGCGTGGCACCGTGAAGAGGTCTAAGGCGTCTAAAGCAGGGTACCCGGGGTTTGGGCTTGCGGCGTACAGATGCAAGGACACATGTCTTAATCGGCAGATATGTGGGAAAAGCTCTTGCGCTTCAAATGGGCTAATAACCATCGTGCGATGCCTCTCGTTTCCCGAAGAACTTGAAGTGATCCATAGCACTGGACGATGTAGCAGTCAGAGGCGTAGCCTGCATCTTCGACGGTCCGAGCGAAGTCGACCAAGACGGTGAGCCTGCACGGGCATTTTGGCAGATCGGTATAAGTTGCTGCACTTGTTCTCGATAGTGTTTCGAATGCAGGCATGTGAGCTCTTGAATTGCCAAGCAGTGTACCAGTGGAAATATAAGCAGATATATCCGGGTGTACATGGTGCTTAGCTGGCGTGGCTGGGAGTGCCCTCTGGATCTCGCGCTTCCGGAGAAGGCTCGCGCTCTTGCTCCTCCGTTCGCGTAGCAGATGTATAGCCCAGCGGCTTGAAGATATGTAATCGCAGCATGATCGTATCGTCATTCCCGGCCTGGCCACGTGCGAACGCACCAACCGCGCTTTGAGTCGGGAAAGGCGGATAGCGGTCACGAACTGACAATGTTTCCTCGTCAAGGAACTTGCGAGCGCATTGTTCAGACATACAAATATCGTCACCACCATGTGCTTCGTTCCACAGCTCACGCTGGCGGCTGTACCGCATCCCCTGAGCCGCCCACAGCGGGATGCTGCGTGCAGCATCCTGCCAATTTCCAATAATCACCCACTCAAGGACCTCTGAGACTGTGGGATGCGGTGTTAGAAGCTTTGAACGGACGACGTCAAGAATGCAGAAGACGACAGAATGGCCTTTCCCTAACCTCCTCATTCTCATACATGCTGAGTGAATTTGTCAGTCATTAATAAGCGTTTCGCAGTTCGTTTTACCCACCTTGAACCAGTCCGTCCTTTGTCATGTTTGCGCCCAAGGTGACCGCCGCTCTATAGGCCTCCGGCAGTAGTAGGTCAATGCCCCTAGTATGCACCTCATCCGGAAAAAACAGACAAAGGTCTAGCTGCGTGGCAAACAGTGATGTCTGTAAAAACTCGATTTGACCTTGCGATCGACACAGATATGTGATGGCCGTTGTTGACGAAGATGACGGGCTGTGTAGAGCCCTAATCAGGGAGAAGTTTTCAGCCATGCGCACAGGCGGCTCCGTTCCCATGACCATGGCCAGCAGCTTCTCTGCATAGGACCCTGGTGCTTCTAGTGCATGCTGCATAAGAACCCACCATTTTCAGGCCGCAGTAGATAACCAAGCACCAAAGCATTGGCATGAATTTGGATGTCAAGATTTAGTTGCTTGACCGATAGCGGTAAAACGATGCGTGCATCGTTGGTACTACTGACGCCGGTGGTAGGATGAGCCGTCATCTCACCGAGGTCCCAGCCCGAAGCCGATAGATTGTACCGGAACTCTCTCATCTATTTTGGAAAGACAACGTGGGACAAAAAGTAAACAATGACGCTTTTACTGAATCGCAAACATGGAAAGAGATGCCGGATACAATAAAATCGATCTGCCAAGTTGATACCGACGAGGTGTCGGAAGGTCGGTAATCTGCAGGCATCACTGACCCACGTCTGATACTCCATCTCAGCCTGCTCCGACCCCTGTAGACGATGGAATGCGAGAAAAGAAAACCTCATCTGGAAGTCCGTAATTGTAGTACTGTAGCTGAGCGGTGTCAATGCAATAACGACGTCAGGGTGGTTGAACTCTGACCGACTGCTCGGTACGTCTTTCGCTCGGAAAGGTACTGCTAGGCTCGTAGGGCGGCGGCGCGAAGGTTCGAGGCCGTAGTCCACTCTCCGACGCTTCTTGGAAAACACGCACGACAAAAGGCCCACCCGGTAGGAGACCCAGCAGTAACAGCGAAGTGTCCCTCGTCTCGGAGTTGCAAAGCCACCATCTCTTTCTACAAGCTGTCAAGCATTTGTTTATCTTGTGAACTGGCAACAATGATGCGGACCAGGCGGTCACCATCCGCCAAGGCGGAGGGCGATTATCGGCACGATGAAAGAAGACTTGCCTTCGCCCATGTTCACTTGCAATAGTCTCGTTGCTTCCTGTGTTAGGTGCTCTCACGTGCGGCAATCTGCTCTTGAACTGCTCTTACGAGTACGCCATTCTAAATCTCGAGAAGAAGAGACTCGGGGTATTCACACGGCGGGTCCAGTTTGTATGGCCAGGGTTCTGCAGCTCAGAGAGCAGCATTGCGGTGTCCCCACGTAACTCAAACATTCTCTCGGCTTGCTGCAGGGCGGTGATGGCACGTCCGAAATGAAAGATACATTCTTTACAGTCATCCGGGACTTTACCCCACCGGTTGTGAGAGAGCTGTTCTGGGAAGAAAAGCGGCGACACTCGTGGCCATACTTGGATTCCGGCTTGGTTGTTTGTAATGCCAGATGACGTCAGCAATTCCGAGTATATGCCTTCAACACATCTCTGGCACGCTTCTTTAAAGGCGAAGAAAGAGTGGGCTTTTAATCAGTGTTTCGCATAGTCTACATTGTCGTCCGTGTCTATTTATCTGCATAGACTCCCAACTCAGCTTCAAATCCTGAATGAAGTCTGGCGCTGATTGCACAAAGTCGACTGTCCGATGTTCGGCTGCCCGCTTGTCGCGGATATCACCTGAGCAGGCATAGAAAGAGATGGAAATTGCCCCTCATTTTGCGCCCGCCACCTGTTCTTCGAATCCTGTAAGTCAATATACAGCTTAGAAAAATGGTTTACTGCCAACTTTGCGGCAAATCCTTCGTCTCTCAAATAGCGCTGCAGCAGCATCAAGACACTTCTTCCAGACATGCGTACTGCCAGCGATGCAACAAACACTTGGCTCATCCTGACGCTCTCCGCCAGCATCTGCAAGATTCTCCGAGACACCATATATGCCAAGAGTGTGATAACAGGATCGACTTCCCCAGTAAAGAAGACCTAAACGACCATTTGGAGCGCGTCCATCTTACGTGCGTGCCTTGCAACGCAAGGTTTGCGAACGAGGGGCAGCTTCGGGAGCACAACGTCGAACGTCATAATTTGTGCACACATTGTTTGGAATACTTCGACAGTCTATCCAATCTTAAGCATGTATGGCCAATTTGAGGCCACTGCACGAAAGGCTGCTGACTTCTCCAGCACCAACAAACACACCTGCCGAGCAACATCAACTGCATTGGTTGCAATCGCAAGTTCGCCAAAAACTCACACATGATATTGCACATGGAGAATGGCGGCTGCGAAGTAGCTGTCGATTGTGACTTTATCACAAGTCTGGCGTTTAAATGTGACTCATCGGATTGGTATGAGTGCTCAACGGATCACTACAACTTCGAATGCCCGACATGCAAAACTCCGTTTCAGAACGTTAGTGGACTCTTGCAACATGCCGAAAGCGACGCATGTAAAGAGACCATGAAGAAAGGGGCGCCTTTATTCAGGCTTCTTAGGTTTTTACGATCCCGACTGTGAACAAGTAGGATTGACGGACAGCCTCAACAAGCCGCTAGACACTTTCTATCCTTAGGTACAGCTTATCCATGAAACAAAGCTTCAGTTCTTATCAATCAATGACTGCTTAGCAGGGCTTGTTTTCATACGGAATTTACGCGGTTCCTTCCTTGCTTTATTTCCATCATTATCGTCGCGGCGGATCCGGCGCTGTGGGGTTTCATGGCTGTGGTAGGCGACGTTGTATTGTTCCCCTAGTTTGGCCCAAGTCCGTAGGTTCCAAGCCGTTTTGATATTCAACAAGTTCGCGCGTTGTGGCCAGATTGGCTGCACACACGGCACCGCCGACCTTTCATCTCATCCCTTGGTTTTCTGCCCCCTGCTTTGCTGCTCTCTTGAGTACTCTTTGCGGCCGCGTCTCTCGCCGTTGGCTGCAAGAATGCGCCTGTACTCGTTGGAACTGACGTGGTGACCCCTCACTATCACCTTACCCGCGCACCATCCCGCGGAGTGCTTAATGGTAGATACAGGGCATCATCGAACATACGAACACATTTATACAGAATCTACCCCAAACTTCAGAAATCAGCCTCGCCGAAGCAATGAAAAATGCTGCTGCCGGAGCGAGCGATAACACAACGAAAGAAGTCCAAGAGAGGCTGCAGAACCTGCATGAGGAATTGAGCGACAGGATCTAGGACGTCAGCTTGAGATGCGGGCCGAGCACTTTAACAGCGCTGCTACGCGAGCACAATCGTTAAATTGCGAGGAATCGACAACTTGCCTATTCGTACTCTTCCGAAGACTTCTGCTGGCCTACAGGACGTTCAAGGCGAGCACCGCACAGATCACAAAAGATGACACAGAGCGAAACGGCCAGTCGCGTTTATGATTGAGTCTCCTGATGGCCGATGTGTGTAGGAAACATCGATGACATACCTGAACGCTTGCAACTGAACACAGACGTACCGTACGCAAAAAAGGCCAGCAGCTCAAAGTATACTTAGGTCTGCGAAAGTAGCAATACCTCCAGCCGATTCTCGTCATTGACAACCTTCTTCAACACTAGGCAAGTCCTTAAAATGCATTCCGAGGGATGTTCCAGCTGAATTATGACGATATTCTTGCCCAAACACATTGGTCTCAAATATCACCACTCAGATTTATTTGGATCGTCCGAGTACCACCCCGCCAGTCGAGGCGATGGCGACCCCGGCGGCCTGGATAGCCGTAGTTACGGCCACCATGCCATAACCCCCTGCCGCTGCGCTCTGGAGTGTGGCGAAAACACTGCCACCAACTACGTTGCCGATGCCGCTCCTCGAGAGCGACGACATGGCACAGAGCTTCGCCTGTGGCGACAGACTGAGCTATATCATAGTCCTTCGAAATGAGCCTGCTGGTGAAGTCCACTAGCTGGACTACCCCTGAAGCGATGCCGAAGATTGTGGCTGGATCCATTGAGACATATAGGAAATGAGAGGATAGGGTGCTCAGTAGTTTATAGGCATTGCAGATATCAACCCTATAGCATACGAGTGAGGGCTATCAGGAACTACCATGCTTGAGAGCCGTCTCCGTATATAGCTCAAGCGAGGTTGAGGCACTACTAAGAGCGTGGTCAAAAAGCCGGGTTTTTTGGCCGTCATATACACGACTCAGTGGGTATGCCTGGGCGCCTATATAATTTCCACACAACCCACTCTCCCTTGAGTAACCTTGCCGCACCAGAGGGTACCTCTGGGGCCACCTTTTCCCGTGGCTGCGGAATAGTACCTGAAATACGACGCAACCCTTGGCTATATAAATTTCTTTCTTATAACTATTTTAGGATGTTCATCTTCGTTTTTTCAGCAGAGCCGAGTTGATGTACATCCTTAGTATGCTGCTGCCTGCCCGGCAGCAGCATTTGGTAGTGTTTAACTGCACGCACAGTACGCTTCATCTTTCGCACCCCTCTGAGGACACTGCAAACGGCAAACAATGAAAAAGACATTAAAATGCATCAACACTGTACTATTGTTGTTTTGCGCAAAACCAGCTTTGCCCCATACTCTCTCTTTTTTGTTCTAAAGTTAGCATGTGCTGTGCACGCTGACGGATACTCTGCTGGTCGCGCTCCGTTTATCCATTTTCTAACGGCGTTCAGTTGACCAACGATAGGAAACCCTTATGCCGTCTGTCATGTTGACATAAGAGCTGTCTTTTTCAATATACCAACTTACTTGTTCTACGAAACTTTGTTCAAGTAGAGTCTTATAGAGAGATGTGATGAGACGTCTTGGGACGTTGCGATTTAATTTTTCGTGCATACGCATTGAGGCATCGACAGCCGCCCTTCGTACAGATAGGTCCTCATCATCAAGCCGTACCGCCACTGCCTCAAGTACCACGTTAGGCACCACCGCGTGCCCGCCAAGGGTCTCCACAACGGCTCTTCGCACAGACGGGTGCTCGTCCTCGAGCCGCGCCACCACTGCCTTGAACACCTCGTTAGGCACGGCTACGCGCTTCCCCGGGACTTTGACGGCGGTGCTTCGTGCGGGCCCGTCGTCATCTTCGAGCCGCGCCGCCACAGCCTTGGAGATCCCGTCAGGCATCACCATGCGCCTTCCCAAGGCCTCCACAGTAGCTCTTCGCACCAACTCGTCCTCGTCGTTGAGCCTCGCCGCCAAGGCCCTAAGCCTCTCGAATGGCATTGCCGCGCACCGGCCCAGGATCTCAACAGCAGCCCTTCTTACAGATGAGTGCTCGTTGTCGAGCCGCGCCTCCACGACCCTGAGCATTTCGTCAGACACCGCAGCGCGCCCGCCTACGGCCTCAACGGCGGCACTTTGCACAAGCGGGTGCTCATCATTAAGCCGCGCCGCCACGGCCCTGAGCATTTCGTCAGGCACAGACGCATGCTTGTGCTTTTCGCACAGAGGGGTGCTCGTCGCCAATCCGCGCCGCCACTGCCTCGAGCACCTCGTCAGATACGGCCGCGCGCCCTACCAGGGCCTCGACAGCAGCCCTTCGCACGGCGGCGTGTTCGTCGTCGAGTCGTGTCGCCACAGCCATAAGTACTTCGTCAGGCACAACGGCGCGCCCTCCCAGGGCCTTGACGGCGGCCCTTCGTACAGACACACTCTCGTCATCGAGTCGCGCCACCACAGCCTCGAGTACCTCATCAGGCACCGCCGTGCGCCTGCCTAAGACCTCGACAGTGGCGGATCGCACATGCCAGTCCTGGTCGTTAAGCCGCGCCACCACTGCATTTAGTATGCCGTCAGGCACCGCCGTGCGCGCACCCAGCATTTCGACAGCGTTCGTATGACGGCATGCTCGTCGTCGAGCCGTGTTGCAACAGCCAGAAGTGCCTCGTCAGGTACCGCCGCGTGCCTTGCTAGGGCCTTTACCGCAGCGCTTCGCACGACCAAGTCCTCGTCGTCAAGGCGCGCCACCACCTGTTCAATGATGCTTCGCTTTTCTGTGCTTGCCAAACAAGTCTTTGGATGGAGCAGCATGGGTTCTCAGTCATCGACCCGGACTGGATTTCTCTCTCCACAATCACCCGCCAAGTGAAGACCCATCTGCACACCCAGCGCATCGCCACCTTACGGGGGGTGATTCCAGGGTCATTTCTAGTCTTGCGGCTGCTGGGGCTGCTCCTCGTGAAATCAGGACGTACCTCTGTAACAATTCCACGACACTTGCAACTCAGAAAGATATCTATAATCTAATTGGGGCAGCGAGGAGAGACCTACGGGAGGGCCAAAGCAGCATACAAGCACTAGTCGACCAATTGCATGAGGAGAGCTTCCACTACAAGGTTCGGCTGGATTCTGATAATCGGGTTACAGCAATATTCTTTGCCCATCCGGACTCAATCGCATTTCTCCAATGCAACCCCGATGTTCTGCTCCTTGACTGTACCTACAAGACAAATAAACACAGCATGCCGCTTCTTGATATCGTTGGCGTTGACGCTTGCGAGCGCTCCTTCTGTATTGCCTTTGCGTTCCTCTCCGGTGAGACTGAAGAGGACTACTCATGGGCTTTGCAACATCTTCAGTCGCTCTATCGGCGTGACCTTCCCTCCGTTGTCTTGACAGACCGGTGTTTGGCCGCGATGAATGCGGCTGCAACCTGGTTCCCTTCATCCGGAGGTCTCCTTTGTACATGGCATGTAAACAAAGCGGTGTTGCAATATTGTCGGCCTGCCTTTCTGGCTGAAGGTAGCCAAGGAGAAAGGAGATGGGATGAGTTCTACAAGGCCTGGCATGCAATCGTAGCCTCTCCGACTCAAATGATATTTCAAGAGCGCCTGGCCGATTTCGAGCGGAAATATGCCGAGAAATATACAGACGCGGTCGGCTATGTTAGGACAATCTGGCTTGATCCGTTCAAAGAGAAGATTGTCCGAGCATGGGTCGACAGGTATTTGCACTTTGGCAATGTGGCTACCTCTAGGCAGGTGGCTCGTAGTTTGGTTGAAGACGGAGGGTCTAATCTATCTTCTAGAGCCGAGGGGATTCACTCATTAACTGAAAGCACACATCAAGATATCTACCCTCAATTTGTTCGATGTTTGGCAAGCCATAAGACCTGCAGTCACCAACCAGCTGAAGGAGTTGAAGTATGTGCGTGCTTCTCAGCAGGTATCAATGCCCCTGGACGTCTCTGGTGTGGTGTTTGAGGCGGTGCGGGGCTGGGTCTCTCATAGAGCCCTACGTAAAGTGCAGGAACAACGACAACTGCTTTCCAAGCCACTCAAAAGCCCCTGCACCATGACCTTTACATCCTCCTTTGGGCTGCCGTGTGTCCATACTTTGAAGAAGCTCGAGGAAGAAGGCGGAGCGTTGTTACTCGAGCATTTCCATCCCCATTGGCACTTGAAACGAGATATGTCGAGACCACATCCAATATTAGAGCCTAGAAAAGCCCCGAGCCTGCTGAACCAGAGACGCAAGCAGCCAGCAACTAGCACAAGGCGAGAGCCTAGCGCGTTCGAGACAATTGAGGCAGCAACACGTCCAAAGGCACTGCCGAAATGTAGCATGTGTCATACAATAGGTCACACAATGACGTCGAAGTCATGCCCCTTACGATATACAGAGCTCTTTCAGCCATCAGCCTCAGTCACCGAAATAGCAGCACACACAACGAGCATCGTGGTATCAGATGCAGTGGCGACGACAGCCGCAGAGGCGACGATAGCTCATGCGACCATAGGTCAGAAAGACAAGCATCTCATGGTAGCGATGCAAGCACCAACGGGCTACGTAAGAGATGACCAGGCATTAGAAGTTCAGGCGCTGGCCGATCGTGAGTCTGGTAGCCATACATCTACAGTTGAGACAGTGGCAGATTGCATTATAGTCAACTCGACAGTCGTACAACAGGCAGCGGTAGCCGAGTCATCAGTGGTGGGAAAGTCAACTGCGCCAAAGCTCAGATACAATGACCCGCAAGCAATCTACCAGAGATATGTTGAGTCGAGACAGGCTTGGTACGATGCGCAGCCGCGTGGCAGTATCAAGACTAACCAGCAGTATCGAAAGGCAATGGGTTTACCCCAGCGGTACAACAGGGCGGGGCTTGCTTGGTGCCTTGATTGGAAGCAGATGGGTCAGCAATGTAAAGAGCAAGAAAGGTCCAGAGACTGGACGAAGGAAGAAATGATGTCGTATCTGGATTGGGACAAGGCAGAAGAAGACCGGGTTGAAGCAAAGGTAGCAGCTGAGATGGAAGCGAATCCCTTTTCTGACAGACGAGGCATGGGTGACATCTGGGAGGCTGCGGCAGCGGACTGTGTGGCACAAGAGGCCCTGCATTCAGGCGAGTAAGCCACTAAAATTTAATCACTGACCACTGCGAAGGGGGGGCGCGGGAAAATTAGTCAGCAGGGCGCGGCATTCTAAATCCGCGCCCGGGCGCGAATGTAGGGGCCGCCGCCAGATGCGACTGGCTTACTCATGTAGAGTGGCCGTCTTGGCATGTCGCACCATGATGTTTACTAGGATTAGCCAGTGGCGCCCTGTGCAGGCATACAGTCCACCCCTCCACTGTCCTGGCCGCTATGCAGGCCGGGCTTGCAACCGAGTCTCTTGCCCACACTCATGCGTTCTAGCCTGTATTGTATGGTTGACTGTATTTTCTCGCCCATCATTTTGCGCAAGAAAGTGCGTTGTGATTGCTATGGCAGTATTATGCACCGATTCTGTGGCAGTTTTATGTCCAACTAGATAAGGGGTCGCAAGGCGAAAAAGGTAGCGTTTCTCTGCATTGAAATACGTTCAAGTACATTCCCCTGGTCCAACCTGTGCATCAGCCCTCAGCGTAGCTTGATGTATGATATCAATAATCGATTCAAGTGTAAATCGAACAAAAGAATCATCATACCGCCTCCCAGCTCCGCTGACGCAAACATCCCAAAAACCCTCAAATGGCTCTGCAAAAACAAATAGTGTCTCCTCAAGAAAACAGTCGTCCTGAACAGTGGCGAGCTCCATCGGTTTGAAAGACAACGACGAGCGCTGCGTTGTAATCCACGATGAGTCATTGACGTCTTGAAACTGTATCACGGCGCCAAACTTCAAAACCTCACTCGAATTGTACATTTGCGCGATATCTCGGAGTTGCGCCATCTCATATGCACGACTTTCCGCGCATTGTGCTTGTATTTGGTGGCAGGACTCAGTGAAGTCATTTCTCCGAGAGTCTTGATACCTTACTGGAATAATATTGATGCAAGGACCAAAGACGTCATGCAGTGATGGGTGCAAAGCTGATCTGCCCGTGACGAGTAAGCCAAAAAGGACATCATCAGTGGCCGAAATTTGACTAAATGCATAGGCGCATGCCGTCGTGAAAAACGACGCAGGGGTCACACCAAGCGGGCAGCATGGCGCTGGAATCCTGCGAGAAGACTTTGCACTTCCTGATATGCACGTCTGTTCAAGCGTACTTGAACTGACGGCCGCGAGCTTTGTTGGACGGGACAGCAAAAGTATGTCACGCCAATATCGCAAAGCTTCGTTTTTGACAAGGATAGCTTGATACAAGTAATGTGAAAAGGCAAGTTGTGGCTGAACTTGATTCGTGCCGAGACGGAATGCGTCATCGAGTTTGCTTGCAAGCAGTTGGAGACTGACACCATCATACTGAGCATGAGAAACTCGAAGAATCAGTCTCGTCAGTTCATCTCCTCGAATGATGAAAAAATGCGTGAAGAAGCCCCCAAGGCCGATGACGGTGTGGTGACTCTTCAAGGCAACTTTATCACAAGCTTCATGAATATCTTCTCCCTCTGCGTTTACCACCGTGATAGGTGCAAGGAGACCTTGCAGAACGGCCTGGAAATAAAGGCTCTTGTAGTGAAGAAAGACGGAGCGCAAACAGTCGATAGACTGAAATACCGACGTAAAAAGCTCGACTAAGAACTGAGTGTCGAAAGCGAAGGGAATATCCGCGTAGAAATGGTAACATCGGCTCGTAGGTTGCTTCAGACAGAATTCCTGAAATTCAGTGACAGGAAACACATCCTCGATATTTGCATTAGCGGAGCCATGCAGTTTCCGAACGGCAGAATGTGCCGCCGAGAGCAAAGCGTCTCGGCCAAAGGTGGCTGAAATCATGGACAGCGGCATGTAAGAGTGAATGGAAGTAAAGTCGCTGTGGGAAATATTCTTAGCGAGGTCCACTAACCTCGGGTGCCGGAACACCTCCGCCACCGTCACCAGTAAGCCCTCCTCCCGCGCCGCCGCCACCAGCCGCATTGCCCCAATCGAGTCGCCGCCGATCCGCAGAAAGCTGTCGTCTAGCCCGATGCTGTCCACGTCGATGCCCAGCACGCGCGACCACAGTCTCTGCAAATGCTTCTCCTTGTCTGTCCTCGGGGCGCGCCGCTCAGCGCGCGACGGATTCGTCGCCGCCAGCTGCTCCAGTGTCATTGCCTCGCCCATAGCCCGCAGCCGCCGGCGGTCCGTCTTACCCGTCACAGTCATGGGAAGTTCGTCAACAGCAATGTACGCCGTAGGGATCATATACGCCGGCAGGGACACTGCCAGCCTGTCCTCGATGCCACCACACAGCCCTTGGATGACGGCTGTCGCATTGTTACCATCCGACGCCGC
>JARJPL010000431.1:0-22435 GCA_030782805.1 Aschersonia sp. MBC 622
GGGGGGGGAAGAGGCAAAAGGATATGGAAGGGGGATATATAACGCACGTCAAAATGCATCGGGCTCATCATCGCCCCCTCGGCGCGCATACCCGAAGTTGATGGACGAACTGGAGAGCATGGGATATTAATCTTGGGTTGAGGTGGTGTAGACTGTCGCAGAATGCTCGGGAGGCGGGTGTCTGCACCTGCTTTCTGGCGTTGGGCGACTGCTTGGTCCGCTCAGCAGTGGAAACGGGCTGAGCGGAAAACAGGATTCCTGGCGCGGCTGAAGGAATCCTTGTTGTACATTTTTTCCTTGTAAAGAAATGAGACGACCCTGCATGGGTGTTTTTGCCTGTTTCTTTGAATCATTTCCTTTTTATTGTCTCAATGCAACAATCCTAAAGCGATTTGCTGTTTCTTGTGTCCGTTTGTACATGTAGACTCGCATCGTCAAGTCACTATGCGTTCGTAGCAAATGTCAAGTCCGGAGAGCGGGATGATGATCTTACGGATGGAATGGAGACGAAGCATCATTGCAATAATAGAGTCATGCAGAGCAACAAAACCAGAGCTCGCTCCAAGCTCATGAAAGAACAACAAGAATGCAGTGTTGAAGCATTCGAGGTTAAAGGCACCATATTTAACGACCATGCCTTTCCTGCATCATCGTGCTAGTAGCGTCTCGTTGTCGACAATCAAGATGTCTACTTCATCCATGCCCCTAATTCTCCTCGAATCCCATCCTTACAACACTTCAACACACTCAAGCAAGATAAATATAGTAAAAGACCAGACAGGTTTTTTTTAAATAATGGATTGGTTCTGTTTTCTTAGATTATCCCTTCTCAAACGCAAAAATACAATGTTACAATTATGCCACACATTGAACAAATGAGATGATCAAACAGAGAAGAGCAACGCCAAAAAAAGAATTGTTATAAACAAAGACGCGCAATAGAAACCATTTCAACCGAGAAAGGAAATCACCATTCCAAACGCCAAAATGAGTCTGTACGTGATTAAATTTGCCTTCCGCCGTCCAGTGTCCGAATGATCCCGCCGAAACCCCATATGCCCATGAATTCATAAGAGACAGAAAAAAGAAAACAGGTATTTTTTGGTTTCTCCCACCAATGCGTTTTGTGTGTTCAAATTTTTGGCACAATCTTTTCCCTTTTTTAATGCGTGGGTATCACAGAGATATGGACAGACAGCTGAATATTAAACATCAAAGTGCCCTCCTCCCACCATTTGCTCGTCATGAGTCGAAGTGCGCACGATGCCGCTCATTCTATTATCCCGCCTCGCATCAAAATCGTCCAAGTTGTCCCAGTCGTCATCATTACCGTTGGTGTGCTGGCTCGCGTCATCCATGTCCTCGTCGTCGTTGCGCGCACGATCACCCATGTGGTCATCGAGGGCACTCTCGTCGACAAAAGTAAAGCCCCGGAAATTGGCCTGCACTGAAGGTGAAAGCGGCGTCGAAGCGGCGTAGCCTCGAGCGAGGGCGGCGGCGCGCTCGTTGAGGGACCCATTCTGGTCCAAGGCCGTGGTGAACTCGGGGTCGAAATAGGACACGTCGGTTTCAGACTTGAGCTTGGGCTTGAAGGGAGGGGCGATGCGCTTTTGCGCGAGCAACGTCCAGTCAATGTCGTTGAAGAAGGGGTGCTGCTTCAGCTCCTCGGCATCATCCGAGGCGCCGAGGCGGTGCTTGGGATTTCTGTTGAGCAAGCCCTTGACAAAATTTCGACCCTCTTGCGATAACGTATCCCGCGGAAAGCGAACTTTGCCAAAGGCAATGTTTTTGTACATTTGCTGGGTGTCCTCAGCGTAAAAAGGACTCCAGCCACAACACATTTCAAAAACGAGGACACCAAGCGACCAAAAGTCGACCATCTTGGTGTAGCCAGACTCGTCCAAAAGTACCTCGGGGGCAAGGTACTCAGTTGTGCCGCAGAACGTATTCGTAGTGTCATTCTTTGTGAGGTTGGCCTTGGATAGGCCAAAGTCGCAGAGCGCAATGTGGCCGTTAGCATCGAGGAGAATGTTTTCAGGCTTGAGATCGCGGTAGACAATGTCATTGTTGTGAAGGTGTTGAATGGCGAGAATCAGCTCGGCAATGTAAAATTTGGCACGTCTCTCGTCGAAACGGCCTTCCTTTTGCAGGTGCCAGAACAACTCGCCACCAGACATGTAGTCTGTGACCAGATATAGTTCGGAGGGAGTTTGAAAAGAGAATTTGAGACCGACAATGAAGGGCGAGTCAGATGTGGCCGTGCGAACAAGGATATTGCGCTCGCCGACGGTGTGAGCCACCTCCTTCTTCTGCACAATGACCTTTTTCTGCAGAACCTTCATGGCGTAGATGCGCTGCGTATCCCTCTTGCGAACCTGGTAGACTTGCCCAAAAGTTCCCTTGCCAATGAGCTTCAGAATCTCGAAATCGCTAGGGCCGTAGTGCTTCTTCTCTGTGCGCTGGTATAGAGCCTCGACGTAGACCTCACCGGTGGGCGCCGCCTCTGCAACAGTGTTGACGTGGCCCTTGAGGGGGAACCAGCCGCGGACTGGCGTCTCCTTTTCCTTCGGGGCTTCAAAGTTGACATGACCGAGAAACTCTTCGCCGCCGGGGGTGTGGTCATACAAGGACACATCTACCAAGGAACCGGAATCGACAACGTCACTACATACTCACGGGTTAGCTAGGAAGATGGTGCGGGACCACGGGACATATGCATACAATACAGCCTCGGCGTCCCATTTGGGGTTCGTGAGAGGGGCATTACGGCCGTTGCGGCTGCGGAAGGTGTTGTAATCGGTAATACTTGTGTTGCTGCTCTGGCGACTGCGCATGGGGATGGCCATGGGGCGCCCAGAATCACTTCCTGACCGCTGGATAGGGATGCCGCCAATAGCAGCCTGAGCAACATTGAGAGGCTCTTCATCGTCGCTAGGTCGAGGACCGCTCGAGATGAGCTCGGAGCGTTGAAAAACGGCAACAACATAGGGATCGTGGCACTTGCGTAGGCCACGGGCCTCGGAGATTTTGACTGTGAGTTTCCCACGGGCAGCAGGGACCTGAGCGCCAGTGGAGCGCGGGGTCTGAGTTCCGCTGGCTTCAGCACCATCGTTGCTGGTACGGGACACCGAGTCTTTGCCGTCCGACTGCGAGGGACGGGCAGTCGAAAGAGCTCTGGTCGGGGTAGGGGGACCGCTCTTGAAGATGATACCACGTGTTAGCTCTTTGAGCCCACCAAAAGAAAACCATTTGCTAGACGGTTGAGTAGTTGAGGAAGAAGCAGAATTAGAATTAGAAAGGGTAGTGACATGGGGGTGGGGAGACTGAGCGCGACTCTCATCTAGAGAGTGAACGCCACGAGAAGTGAAAGACAGTTGCTGGGCAGCGCTCATGGCATTAGCAGCGAGAGAAGCAGACCGGCCAGCGGGTGCCGAATCTTGCGCACGGCTGTTAAGAACATGTACAGCGGAGCTTGCAGACGAGCAAGGCTGCGACGGTGGAGGGGTGGGATAGGGATGAATATTGGTAGTAAGGTGTTGTGTAGGGCCCGACTTGGCAGACAGAGGGGCAGAAGGATGTACGGCCGCCGACGCATCTGAGGAAGCAGCGCCCGAGGAGGATAAGGAAGAAGGCGGAACGCCGGCAGGGAAAAGAGGTGGCGGTCGTATTTGTAGCTCCTCGGATGCCGGTGGCCGGGATTCCTCATGATCGGGCGCCGGGATATCAGCGTCGGTGGACGGAGCGGCAGCGAGGGTCATCTGGGGAGTCTGTGATGTGGTGTGGTAATTGTGCTGCCGCGCGTCGAGGGAGGAAGGCGGAACGGTTGCAGAAGGGTCTTGACGAACCTGGCCGAAGTAGCTCATGATTCCGGGGAGGCGCTTGTCGCAGGGATCGGGTTGAGGTGTCGCAATGCCGGATCGTGGGGTGTCTGAGCCTATTTGGTCGATGCCATCGTCTTCGGCGGCAGTTCTAGTAGTGGGCTGGTCAACAGTCTGCATGGTGGCAGATGATTGAGTGTATTATCGTCAAGGCCTGAGAAGAATCAGAGCAGACAGGAGGAGGGGTGAAAAGCCCAGCGCTCAAAGAGGAGACGGAGAAAAGACGATGAGGAAAAAAAGCGTAGTGTGGGCAGCGAGCGCGGGGGAGGGAGGGGCTTGGGCGTATAGTTTGAAGTGGTTCTCTGCGGCGCTGCAGATTTTGGTGCGTTTTTTGCGTGTCGGTCCCAGCAAGCCATCCAAAGAAAGTGGAGAGGAGGTTGAGACGACCAGCAAGTGGGAATTTGATGGTGAAAAGTGACTAGTTCATGGCTACGCGCCGGTCACGGAGAAAGACGGGAGAGCCAGAATCGTGAGGGTGGTGGTGGTGGTGGTGGTGGTGATGGTAGGAGTAAATCCAGATTTGAAGCTTTCAAAGGAGAAACTGGCAAGCGGAGAAAATGGTTCGTGCGTCGAGATGGAGCAGTTGGTTTTGACTGAGAAATGGGGGGCACAGCCGAGGATTGGGGCAAGTAGCAGATGAGATATATGAAAAAAGTAAAAGGAGACCAAGTAGCGGTTGCTTGACATGGACATGAAAATGTGGTGAGCGGCCGAGTAAGGCATACAAGGTTTCGAGGCATGTGCAATCAAAGGGTTGGGTTCGGGTTGACTGGGCTGCCTGGGCTGGCGAACTTTGCGCCCCTGCAGGCCGGGCGGCAATTCCGAGAACGGGTATGTCAAATTTGCACTCTGTCTCTTCTCCTTTTCTGGGTCTGTTTGGCTGATGCAATGGAATTAATTTTTCTTCCGAGCGGGCCAACGGACTGACAGAGTCAGAGATAGGCTGGCCTGGATAGGCTTTTGCGGGTATTGGCGAGCGCTGGTGGCCACTAGCCACAATAGTCGTACCTATTTAGCCAAAAACTACTTGGTAAAGAGGTACCCCGTGTATATCAGGTACGATCGAGCCCGGCAGAATGGCGCTGCCCAACAGAGAACCAGCTGAGTAAGAGGTTGAGAGCCCAAGTCAACACGGCCGGCGCAAATCAACTTTTCAGACTCGCCAATAGTAGATGCAGCAGGAACAGCTATCACTTACTGCTGGCTGCACCAGTAGTGTGGGAGTGGCTGCACCGGCTACCGAGTAGCAATACTACGTATGCATGTAGTCATCGGGAGTAAATAGTAGGTGAGCTTCCCGAATTGGCAAGCCATGGAAAATTTGAACCATGCCGCGTTTCGCGGTCCAAGAACTATTCTCGGTGGCCCACCACAATCCAACACCATGAGGGGTATGGGCTTGCTCGATGCCATGTTGATCATGGCGTCGTGCAGCAAGCACAGTGAAGCAACGGCATGCCCGCGTACCTGAGAACTGGGTGCGGGTGTGGATGGGCGTGCCGGTTAGAGCGGATTGCCTGCATGTGAATTGTCGAGGGCTGCACTCTGACGTAGGTCGGCAGTAATCAGTAATGGCCCTGGCAGACGTGGCAGAGGGCCAAAGTGCGGAATCTCAAACATTTGTTCGAGGGTGCGTCGCAGCGAAGATGCACTGCGTCCGACCCTCTCCATGTCCAGCCATTTTGTGTGGGCTAGCCCATTGAAATTGCCATGTGGCTTCGCAGTCGCGGATGGGGAGGGCGGCAGGGCCGAAGGAGTCGATGATAGTTGCGGCAAAAACGGATGCGATTCGGAGAGAATAGGCGAGACTGGCTAGCTGACTGACGATTTGGCGAGACAAGAATAGAAATGGAAGCAAGCCAGAAGCACACGAGAAGCAAGCTCGGACCAAGTGGCTGCAAGCCGGCGGAACCCAAGAGGTCTCTGCAGAGTCTGCACCAAGACACCGAGACACTGGGAGCCACCAAAAAGGTTCACCAGGAGGTGGCAGCGGGTTCCAGCGCCGCCTGCATTGCAAAAGACCGCTGCGGCTAGGCTGACTCGCAAAAGTCGACGTAGACCGCTGGGAGGCGTGTTGGCGTGGAGTGTGGCGGGTGTGGCAGTATGGTGGACAGCCGTTTTGCCTCTTGGCTTCTTCTTTGCTCTCCCTCTCTCCTCTTTGCCCCTCCCCTCTTAGGCCCATAATAAAGCCCGGCGCTGGGGCGGAGCCACCTTGTAGCCATTGGCGGCGATGCCAGAGAGAGCAGCTAGCGGTCTGTTTGCTGCTGGACTGAGCGGCCAGCCGTGCAAGCCAGGCTGGCCCTTTCGTCTATTTTCGTTGCGTCGTCGCTCGCCGTTTGCTTGTCTGAGGGGCGAAAAGGGTTCGTTGTTGCTGACAATAACACCTTTGCTGGGTCGTACGCCCCCTCACCAGTCGCAATGTGAGAGCGCCGGTCGCCACTCTTTGCCGCGTCCCATCGTCCCGAAGATGCTTCGAGTCCGGATTTTTTGCCTCCCCGTGCCATGTAGTGTCGCATCATCCCAAATAATTGAAGAGACGCCGCCAACTTGACAAGCTTTTGCCCAGGCCAGTTGGGGGGTTGATGTTGCTGGATAACTGAGCCCGCAGCGCGCCGCTTGAGGCGTTACGCTGATGTACCTAGTCCACTAGGCTTGGCCGCTGTGAATGGTAGGGACCACTTCAAACGCCGTCACTCGACGGGTGAACGTTGGGTTGAACCAAGACGAAGTAAAAGACAAGAAGAGGAGATGGAGATATGAAATCAAGGCCACTTACTTAGACATCATGGCTTGTGTTGCCCTGCGCAGCAAATCGAAACCTCCTCCGTTGTGATGCTGATGCGTCGTGTCGTTTCCGGGCATCATGGCGGGTGCAGTATAAACGGATTACCTAGATTAGAAGAAAAACGAGAGTGGTGATGAAGGAACAAGACAAAGAGAAATTGACACAGGAAAATAGACAAGGAATCCCAAAAGACAACAAATCAACAGCGTAGATGTTGCTCGCAGTCAGGGTTCGAGCCGTATGTGATTGATGCCGTTAGAGCGTCCGAGTGCGATGGATGAGGTACATGTATGATGCAAGTTGAAGAGGTGACGACGAGAGAGGCCGCTATCGCGAATGCATGCTAATAATAACGAGCTTCTCTCTCTTTTTTTTTTTTTGCCTGCGAACCCGCCACCTTGAACTGGCCGGGGGCAAGGCAAAGTACCTTGCCTTATTAGTTATCGCTCAACGCCGTACTAGAGAGCGCCCGCCACAATCCACAGCACACACCCTCCGAACACAGCATGGAGATCTCCCTGACGTTGCCGACTAGTTAGGTAACCCTCCCTCCAAAAGAAAACAACCTTTGGACCGCCGTCCAATTACCAGACTAGTCAGTCATTACTACACAAGATGCCATTCCTCCCTTTTTTAACTGCCTGCTGACCCTGCTGCGCTGAACTCGTGCAGTGAACCTCGTTGCCTCGTCCTCAATTCGTCCATACGGTCAGTTCAATACCCGTCCATAAATGCGGGACGACCGTCACTCTTCCCCGCAGGAGGGCAACCAGCTAAATACATCCTCTATAGAGCTATTCGACTTGTCGTATGAGATCATTTTTTTTTTCACTTTTTGGCCTGCCAGGAATGCTGCTTGTTTATTTATCATTTATTTCTTTTTTCTTTTTCTTCTTTCCTCGTCATCATTAGCGGGGTCTGTCTGATGACGGGAACCTCCTGCGGCACACATGCTATCCATCTCGTGCCCCTCACTTTAATTCAAAGCTTGGCCGCCTGTAACACTCCATACACTGACGTTCTCTGCACTACGTCAACTGCTCCAAGAAGCAAAGAATGCCAAGCTACCAGATGACGAATCTTGCAGATCAAATTCTACGGCAGACAATCAAGATGAAATGTCTCTGTTCTGAGTCATTGATTTGGAATCGACCCAAAAAAAGAAAAAGACGTCGCTCTAAAGTTTGTGAGGCTCTGCATTCGTCTCTTGCCACTGCATTTATTTTAGCCCACTCACGACGAGATGATGGATACGTTACTCGCCGGTACAGCATGAGGCACGAGAATCAAGAACAAACACACGTCGAAGAGAGTACCATAAAAAAAAATCACAGACATGAGCTGCCCGTCGGAACCGGAAGTCTCGGGCCTGTTACCCTTCCATTCTCTCTCTCACCTCTCTTATTAATTCTCTTTGACTCCAACTACGGATACTTGGTTCAAGCTGGTTCAAGCTACCTCGCAAGTCAGACTCGAACCAATCCGCGAGCCCCAGACCAACTATTACGTATGGCCATTGGCAAGTTGCTCCAACAATAATGCCTCGCCGCCAAACCTAGACCGGTCTCAAATGTCTGCAACGACTCCAAATTCCCACTTAATTTTTCAAACCCCGCACCTATGAAGCATCCTCTCGTTATTACTACTCTGCTCGGGTAGCAACAACCAATATTGATTTATAAAACATCGCCCATGCTCACTTACCCCTTGGATTCAAAATTTTGCCAGACGACCGTTACTCCAATCTCGAGCATCGCCGAATAATTTAATGCCCCAACATGCAAATATCATAAGCTCTGTTAACAATCAAGCAATGCTAATCCCTCTTCCACCCCGGCAAGCTCCAGATGTAACCTCGACCATGCACCATGCCCGCCTCTTCCCCATTGTTAATGGTACTCCCATTGCCATTGATTGCCCTTGCCATTAAATGCTTCTTCCCCTTCCCCACGTTTCAGACAGCCTCCGGCCACAGTTGTAATGCACATGGCCTAAATTAACTCGACACGCCAAGCCATTTAGCTGGTTCTTCAGAGAGGCTCGGCGCGACGAATCCCCAATCCTGGTCAACACCAAAGCCACCCTCTGCCCTGCAGACTGCAGTCCAGCCCCTTCAGTACTGCGGTGGCTGCTGCCTCGATGCACTGCTGCCCTTTTGATTGCTCGTTTCTCCCTCGTACTCTTCTTCCAAGAGAAAGCCACACGCATACGGATACATTAGTCACCTTTCGCCACTCGAACCCTGAGAGAGGCGGTGTACCGATGCACGCTCGTGCGATACGAATGCGTTCTAACCTCTTCGACTGCGAACCGCGCCATACCAGCCCATACGTCTTGCTGCTCCCTGGCTCATATATCAGAAATTTGGTGTCTGTCTCGGGCCGCTTCGGGTCGCTGACAGGGTCCCATTAAAACCACCAACCACCCAACCACCCCCTCCTGTCATCTTCTCGATGCCAGATTGGCCAGCCTACTGGTACCATCGTCAGCTGGACGATGATGGCAGCTCAATGCAAACTATGGCGTTCCAAAGATTATTCTCAAGCCCGCTGTCGATCAGTTCTCAGCAGGGCGTCATGCTCGTAATCTACGCACGCCACCCAAAATCACAGCCGCACCACCCAGGCATTGCCACTGCAGCCTATGATTTGGCCACGGCCAGTTCGATATCAACATGATTACGAGCGGCGCAGTCCCATTATTTACTAGTTTACATGCTTACCCCAAAGATAAGCACTTTATGCGTTTGGCCTCGCATGCGTCAAAGTCGGCGTAGACCCTTAATACTCGCAGCACGCTTCTCTGCAGAAGCGCACCACAGAAATAGCAGCCTCCTCGGTCGCGTCCGCTGTTACACTGCAGACAGCTGTGGTGAGCGACATCATGTTTATTACTCAGCGCACAGCATGTGTCCCACCGCCTACGCGAGACTTTTGTATGCTTGCTCTCGGAGACACCGTTGAGGTCCATATGCGAATGGCGTGGCTCGTCACCTATAGTAGATATAGAGGGCTAGATCGCAGCAGTCAGACTAAAACAATATCAAAGTATGTATACATGCATGGGTGAGCTCGAAAGCCTGGTAGTAAACTTATTACTGAACAAAATTATGCTATCGTTTTTGAAATGCCCTCTAGTACCATCGGCAGAACGTTAGTCTGTTGTTCGCGCGAGCTGCAATATGCTCATCGCTTCTCATAGCTAGTGTCAAACTCGCATCAACGAGCAAAGAAAAAGCGCTGTAATTATATGCTATTGTGCGACTCGAGCTGTTTGCAAAGTGGGATTTTAACGACAGCTTGTTACGCAGAAACGTAGCTTTGAGCACGAGGGCCAAAGAGCGATCATTGGCTTCCCGAAAAATTGAGCATAATAACAACCGAAGCCGAGTTAGATATTGAAAGTCCGATCGCTATGATGAAGGCGTCTGTGTCTTGGACTCTTTGATCATATTCAACCACTTCTGCGTCATCTCCGCTGTCACTCCCTCAGGCACCCCAAATCTGGGGTCCGGTGACGGACGAGCTTTCAAAGGATCGGGATAGCGTTCTGGTGTCGAGTCATCAGCCGCCGGTCAGATATAGCATAGGCTGCAAATACCCTCTCACTTACTCGCGTTGAATGTGGCATCCGCCAGCCTGCTTCTGTGCCAGTTACTGTCGTTCTTTGGCCTTTTGGTGTTGGGCTTGGCTGGCGCCATGGGCGACGAGTCGGTCATTTTCTACAGTAAATAGAAGTCTGTGAGATGGAGAGCAATCTGCGAGATGCAAGAAGGAAGATGAAGTTTATCAAAAGGCGCTTTTTGTTTGTCGTGTGATTGGCATATTGGCGAGCAAGCGCGGCGATTTGCCCACAAGCTGAGTGGCGGCGCCCCTCTGGCTGCCCGCGGTTGCTCGACTGCGCCCCACTGGTCCCCCATGCCGTTTTCGAGACGTCAAAAACAAAGTTGCCGCACACAAAACCCGCCATTAACCACGCACTGCCCGGCGTCGAAATTCGCATCACGCAGACCACATCCCCTCAACCACCGTCTTACATGCCTAAAAACTTCAAATTGGCGAACCGCAGCCTACATTTGACCGCGATATCCATGCGTTGACCTTGGTCGTGTCTCCTGCCCAAAGCGTGCAAGAGACTGTTGTCGTCAGCTTTTTCTGTCTTACCGCTGGCGCCGAAGAGGAGTCCGCCACGCATATTCTGATAGAAAGACTTGCTTCTCGAAACCTGGTCGGGGAATCTACCATCGCAATGGGGAAAAAGCCCGTTCCCGACGCCTGGGACGACGACTGGGAAGTCCAGGCAGATCAGGCGGCCAAGGAAGAGGCCCAGAACCCTACGCCCGCGCCAGTCTTGACAAAGGCTGAGCAATTGGCAATTCATGCAGAATCGAACCGAAAACTCTGGGAGTCGGCGTAAGTTGCCCAGGCAAAAAGCAAGCAGGACAATTCCCACAGGAGCCTGCGCTGACCAGAACCATAGAGAAGCAAACCAGACGTTTCATTACGTCGAGGCCGCCAGTACTGTACCAGTGGCTGCGACATTCAAGCCGCAAGTCAAGGTGCTCAGCAGAAAGCCCGTCATTGCCAAACGCGGCGGTCCTTCCGGCGCTCTCGCGCAGCTCAGCCTGGATGACGACGAAACCAAGAAGGAAATCCAGCTCAGTCCCGAGGAAGTACGCGCCAGGCAGAAGCGCGAGCGCGAGGAGAAGCAGCGCAAATACGACGAGGCCCGCGCCAAGATTTTTGGAGAGTCGGCACCCTCGTCCCGCGGGTCGTCGCCGGGCAATGGCACCACGACGCCGCCGAGGCCGGACTCGAGGTCGCAGCAGGGCAGAGGGCGAGGGCGGGGCGCACGAGGCGCGGATAATGCCCGCAGCCAGTTGGAATCACGCCGTGCGCCACTGCAAGCCAGCACCGCAAAATTGTACGACCCCAGCTACTCACCAAAGCCCGACTCTGGCGCCCAGAAGCGAGACGATGCGGCGGGCAATGCGAAACTGCAAAACAGAGACGAAGGCGCGCCGATTCGGGCACCACGCGGACCGGATGGCACTGGAAGGGGCGGGTTCGGATTTGCGCGTCGCGGCGCGAGAGAAGCTTGATTGCTGTGACAAGCTACATCTATGCTATCTATCCATGCTGTATATGGTTCTGCATCCTACTACCATCCGCCGCCAATTTTGCCCGCGAGCTGCACCACGCGTTCTCCCTCGGTGACCTTTCCAACATCACTAATGACCTCGCGGTATGTGGTGAATGCAAGTCTACGTAATTCAATGCCGGTCATGTCCGACCAATATGCCAGGGTATCATTTATATAGGAGTGAGAGGTGCCGACCACGACATGGCCGACCGCCGACCCGTCTTGGAATTGGACCGGGGCTTCGTCACCCGAGAAATATGCTTCGTCCACCTCTGCCAGCCACTCTCTTTGCTCCTGCGGGCCGGGTTTGCCAGACAGGTTCTTGCGCTCCATGACGACGGCGTCGTCGACCTTGATCTGGCCGCCGCCGTTGGTGCAACCGCCCGGGCACGCCATGACTTCTACATAGCTGTACTCGAGCGTGGCCGACTTGCCGCCAGTCGGCCGGCGGGCGCTGCCAAACGGCTTACCACCCGGCATTCTCGATGGCCGCGCTGGCTTAAGCCGTCGCACCAGGTTCTGGATGTTGCGGAAGCCGTAGTATCGCGCGGCTTTGAACACGGCCTCACCCTGGACCGACACGACATACTCGACAACGTCGGCGTTGCGGCCTTTGATGATTTGAATCTCGGAACCGGGCGTCTGCGCCGCTCTGCTCTGTAAGATATGGTAGAGGAGGCCACCGGACGACCCAGCGGCGAAGGGTGTATTTGGCACCGAGACGGAGGACGACGGAGATGGTAGCTGGGCATCTTGGCGGAACAGGAATTTGTGTAGCGTAGGGTCGGGGAACGGCGCCATGGCGGGGCGCGGCGGCTCTTGTGATAGCTTGAAGAAATCCAGACCCCTGCTCTCGGCCAACATGAGGACTTCCTTGCTTGTGATGACGCAGTCGACGTCGCGCACGCCGCGGCCCGGCCGGCCGGACCGCGCCCAGACCTCGTCGGTCAGCTCCTCGCGGCTAGCCTCGAGCTTCTTGTCAAAGCACGGCATGACGGCGAGGTGCCAGATGCGGGAGGGCGGGATGCCAAGCGCTTTGCTCAGACTGGTCTTGAGGAGCGTGCCCATGAGCGCCTGCGGCGACTTGACGCGCGACAGGTGCGGCAGGACGTGCGGGTGCGTCTTTTCCGCGTAGCACACCCATCCGGGACACGACGAGGCGAGAATTGGTTTCTTGGCGGGCGCTGTCGGCGATGAGGAGGCAGAGGAGGAAGTAGAAGAAGGATAAGAATTAGAATTAAAATCAGATTCAGAACCAAACACTTCGTCGGCGCTCAAAACGTGCGTCATCTCCCGCGCCGTGTTCGTGTCCACCACCCATGTAAAGCGGCTCCCGTAGCTCCCGCCCCCGGCGAGCCCGGCCTCCCCCATGAGCAGCGTCTCGAGCATGGCGCCCGCGCGCGCTTCTCCTATACCCGGTCCACACGCCGCCGCCAGGCTCGCCCTCGTCTGCGGGCTGACGCTCGCGACGAGCAGTTTTGCATCGGGATTGTCAAGCCCAGAGACGGTGTAGCGCTGGCCGCCGCCGCCGCCGGTAGACGGATCAGGGGGACCGCAGACGACGCGAAGCGAAGGGGCCGAGTCGAGCGTGGAGAGGACCTCGGCGTGGGATTGCAGGCTCACGAGGACGGCCTCAGCCGAGGTGACGCAGCCGGAGCAGGCGAGGCAGTCGGTCAGGGAGATTTCGGCGGGGGGCGGCGGTGGTTGTAGTGCGGAGGCGGAACGGGAGTCGCCGTCGAGAATGACTTGGGCTTCGGAGGAGGAGGATGGTGGAGGAGGGGCAGGGGCAGAGGGGAGCGTCTCGATGGGCTTGATGCAGGCGACGCCCGGGGCGATGAAGTCGTTGAGGTCATCGGTGGAGAGGATGGCGCTCATTGTATAATATGGTTTGCGCGCAGAGGCGGCTTCAGAGGGGAGGATATTATCAGAGAATGGAGAGAGTTATTCGCTTTTTATTTTGCGGTGTCGTGCTGTTGTTGTTGTTGTTGTCGGTCGTCTGTTTGCCGCGATCCGGCTCGTTGCACCCCGAAGGGTCCTTGTGTAATCGGTCAGATCTTTAGGCGCGCCGCAAAGATGCAACAGCGGGGAAAATTTGTTCTCGTTGTGATGATTGAGTCAGTATCGTCTCGTCGTTTGTCGAAACAGTCGTAAAAGAGAGAATCGTGTTGATAAAATGGACATGTGCAAGGAAAGAAGAAAAAAAAAGAATGGCGTCTGTACTTGATAACTGTACTAAGTTTGCAAGGCAATAGAATAGTGGCGGTTTTTCTGGGCTTTTAGCATGGATGCCCCGCGCAATGACGGCCGGGGGATTAGAAATGAAAACCGCCGTCCTCGCCCCGCCGCTGCGAAGTCGGCGCCCACTAACTAACTGTCACGCAGAGCCAGCTGCATGCGCCACACACACACACCCCATATTTGGGTGGCGGCCGCTGCAAAATCAACGTCAAAATCTGAAAGTTACAACAGCCCGCTATACTTTATTAGGAAGGATTCATGTAATAGGGAGTCCACCAAATTCTGCGTCCAACTACCAGCAGTATTTTCAACTGTAAAGGTATTTCTTAGCTGTAAAGGAACTGCCAAGCCGGCAGCGGCGCCTGCCAGAGGCGCTGCTCTAGAGCCTGTGTCTGTTGCGACAGCATTATCTGCTGCATCGCCTGCATCACCTGCATCGTCCGAAGCTGCCTAGCTGACCTCTGCCTTGCGGCTCTTTGCCTGCCTTTGGGTCAGCAGTAACGCAAGTCGAGAGAACCGTCTGAGGAAAATTCAGAAATTGACCTTGTCTCATCAGCCCCAAGCCATGCCCTGGTTCGCGACGTATAATCTTCCGGCTCCCCCAACCCATACCCAAACATTCGGACCCCCTCAGGACTTTTTTGGTCGTCGTCTTGCTGGGATTCGCAACATTGAGGCCTGGCTCTCTTATGCAAAGTCAAAGGACCGAACCGGCTCAGTCGCTGTGCACGATCCATTTCAACTTCCCGGGTAACCCACGCAGAAGAACCGCTCGAGTCGATCCCACGAAGCACCACCGCAATCTGGCGGCATTCTCCTCTAAGAATAAAGTCTTTAATACGAGCAAACACCGTCAGAGCAAATCGGGCAAACAGGAACTGCGGTGCCACAGATGCAAGGCTGTGTACCTTTTGGTTATGATGCCAGAAAGCGGCGTCGCCAGCGCCATTAGTGGTGGAGAAGAAGTTTACGACAGTATGTTCTCGCCCGTTAGTGTCTGATTTCGGAACCAAAGCAAAGGCGCAATCATGGAAGATTCCTGGAAAGATCGGCGCGGAGCCGAAACATGTTGTCGACACTATTATGAACCGACTCGAGACGACCTTTCGCTTACTTTGAGGGACGTGGAGGAAGTAGTGGTCATGCGTCAGAATCCCTCGAGCATCCATTTGCACCTTGTTGTTGCTTTTGCGATCGTAGCTTAAATAAGCCGTGTCAAACGAATTTCCTGTGATGACTTGACAGGCCAATAACATGGTCCCAAAGTGAACGCCATAACCAGCTTGTGCTAAGCGGAATTTTCTATTTCCATCGACAACTTCGTCATCTGTTACGTCCTCGGGGCCAACTTCATCCAGACATGGAAGAGAGAACATGGTGTCCTCGCCACGAATGTACCCAGGATGCCAGATTGAGACATGAGAGCGAAAATTGGACGGCAGCGGCTGCGAGAGGCACACGTCTTGCAACCGCATGATGGTGGTCCTTTTGCAGGTGTTCTTTGCGAGAGCAATAGAAAGCAAAACTCGTACAGAGCTGATGGACCTTCACCCACAGCTTGGTTGGTTGGGATGCGCACCGTTGCGCAAAAGGTATGGCAGTCTATCCCTTTGGAGCACGGTAAGATGTATGTCGGGTTTTGGCTACCGTAGGCCAAGTCCTACCGCAGTCAAGGATCGATAATGTCTCCATACAAATAAGGCGGCGGCGACACTCAGGCCACTGATAAGATTTGCCTGTCTAAATTGCAGGTAAAAGTGATGCTTTAAAGTTCGTTATATCGTTCTTTGTTTGTAGCATCCCCAGGAATAAATTTGATTGACAAAAGGTTATAAGCTTCTTGCGCGAGGTTATTGTGCAAGATTATTGAGAAGAAGCGTTGCAGAAAGAGTAATTGCTGGGCACGATAGGGACTGTGTGGTGTAATAAGTTCCGAGGGGCCTTGTCGTTGGCGCGGCAACCTGAAAGAAGGATCTGGCTCGTGGTTGACCTTCTGATTGAACTGTCTAGTTAACCATCTGGTGAACTGCCTGCTGACTGCCTGCGCAACTAGCTGTTGATGACTTTATTTGAAATTAGGGAGATGTGCTTCGGCAGCGCTGGCCCCCCAAAGGCGGGACTATTCCCAAGGTCTAGAGTTCACCAAACATTAGATCGTCTAGCACAGGTGCACAAATGGCAGAGCTATGATTGACGAGCGGGGAAAAAAAAAAGGTCAATATAAGTAAAGCATAATTTCTGATGTCTGAGTCTGGCAATCATTGGGACGACAATCACATGTATGTATCATGTATGATTCTCATCTTGTTAGGCACAAGGTTCATTATACACGCCAAGGTAACGCAACTACAGCCCTAGAGCACACACAATAGCTGGTCTTGATAACAAGTGCAAGCCCTTTACTCGTTCTGTTCGGACGACAAGAAAAGACACATGCCGCTGACACAATAGAGATGATGGCCTAGTTCACAGTGCATGCCGTTGGGGATGTGCGCCCTACACAGCACTCATCGTGGATACCGAGCGAGCGAGGGCTTGTCGACTTACACGAGATGTGGTTACTCGATGAGACAGCAGAATGCATACGAGGATACCGCAACTTGCATGCACCGCAGGAGTAAGTTTATGTAAAGAGATTATCAATGTCAAATGAACACAAAATAAAATACAAGAAACTTTCTGGATTGCGACAACTGTCGGCAGCATCTCGGTTGCCGGCCCGCGTTACTAGCACCAGTACAGGAAGAACAAGGAGTAGCCAGTAGTACGGAAGAAAGCGAGCTGCTACTTGGTGAGATTAATACGTATTCGGAAGAAGTGAAAGTCGACAAAATATAGCAGCATTGGCAAGGTAGCCTGGTCAAAGGCTCGCTAGCGATCGAGCGCTTGGCTCTGGCACTGATGGTCCCAAGTTAGCATTTCCCCAAACAGACGCGCATACTAATGAAGAATAGAGAAGCCATGAAAGGACCTACCATTTGCCAGTACATCCCGCGCTTGGCAAGCAGCTCCTGATGCGTGCCCTGTTCAAGCAGCTCGCCCTCGCCGAGGACAAATATGACATCTGCATTCTGCACCGTGGCGAGCCGGTGTGCGACGGCAAGCATCGTGCGCCCCTTGCCTGCGCGCTCAAACGCTGCCTGCACCTGCTTCTCGCTCTCCGAGTCGAGCGCGCTGGTGGCCTCGTCGAGCAGCAAAATGTCTGGGTTGCGGATGAGGGCGCGCGCAATGGACACGCGCTGCCTCTGCCCGCCAGAGAGCGACACCCCACGGGAGCCAATGTCGGTGTTGTATCCCTCTGGCAGCGACACGATGAAGTCGTGGATGGATGCTTGCTGGCATGCCTGGTAGATTTCTTCATCCGTGACGGCGGATTCGTCGACCCCGAGGAGAATGTTTTCACGGATTGTGCCTTGACGAATGGTCAGTTCTTGTACAAGTACAGTGCAAGGCAATTGTGTGTTGAAGAAAACTTGAGAAATTGCTCGTACCTTGGATTAAACTAGACTCCTGTGCCACCAGCGAGAGATGGCTGCGGTATGCATAGACGTTTTTCGTGGCAATGTCCTGGCCGTTGCAGAGGATACGACCGTTATCGAGCTCGTAGAAGCTGCAAGAGAAAGCATCAGCATCAGGAGTCAGTGTATCCCGTAGAAACCCAGTTAGCTTGACTTGCCGTTCAAGCAGAGAAATAATACTCGACTTGCCACATCCCGATGCACCCACGAGGGCTGCAAACTGTCCCTTTTCGACTGTGAGACTGAGTCCCTTGAAAACTGGTACGTCGCGCGTAGGATATTTGAAGGTGATATTCTCCAATTCAATCTTCATGCCGTCGCCACCAGACTCGAAAAGTTTGCCAGCAGCTGCAGGGTCATCCTTTACTTGACTCTCCCTCAGACTCAGAATACGATTGGCCGCTCCACTGACTTGGGCGACATTGGGACCAAAGCTAAGCGCCCGTCCCGTCGTCTCACCCGCATTCAAGACGGAAATAAAGCACACAAAGAAGCTCTGCAGGCTGAATTCGCCGTTGAGAAGAAGGCGACCACCATAATACAGCACCAGTGCCTGACACCCAATCGTCGCGCTGTCAGAAAATGCAAACAACAACGTCACCAAGCGAGCTTTTTTATACGCATCCGCGACATGACCTTGAGCAAGCTTGCGGAACCGATCGCAAATCGCATCCTCAAGCGTGAGAGACGCCACCGTCCGGAACGCTCCTATAGCCTCCGACGCAAATTGAGAGCTATCTGCAAACACGGCATTGTTCATTTCGTCAAACTGAAGTTCGTAGCGAAAACGCCAGTAGCCAGTACCAAGCAGAATCGGGACGGCGACACAAAAGGACACGAGCGCCAGCTTCCAAGCAAACGCGAATGCAATGGCAATGGTCCCAGTGAGGGTCCAGATTGCAATAAAGACGCTCGCCATGTTGATGCCTAGCAGTTCTTCTAGCTGACGGGGATCACTCGAGCTTCGAGCCGTCATGGTACCTTGAGAGTGATCATCGTCGTCGAAGAAAGAGAAATGCTGATATAAGATTGACGCAAAGTACTGCTTTTGGTATTTGGCACGAATGGTGCTAGCAGTACGATTGGCAAACAAAAACGTGGCAAAGTAGCTGATGCCAGCAGCAATGGCCAGGACAGTCCACATCAGCGACCAAAATCCGCTCTCGTGTCGGACTTTGGCAGTATCTGGAAAGTAACTGAAAACAAGGATGACCTTGGCAAAAAGCCAAGATTGAAACGGAATAGCGGCGCCGGCACAAGCAGAAAAGAAAACAGCGAGAGCCATCATCCACCAGTTTGACCGAGTCTCGTAAAAGAACCGACCAAAGCTGGAGAAGATGCTCTTTGTCTTCCACTTCTTCTTTGTTGGTTTCCCTGCCCTCTCCGATCCAGCACGGCTCTTTTCACGTGCAAGATATGCTGGCTCTTCCTTGACTTGGAAATCGTCGGGCTCCGCAGATTCTTCCATGGAGAGTGCTTGAGCGTGAACAAGGCTGTAGTAAAGACCGTTTTTGTCCTCTAGGAGGCCGTCATGTGTACCCGATTCGACAACTTGCCCTTGCCTCAGCACCACAATCCTGTCTGCCTTTTTGATGGTGGAGAGACGATGGGCTATTGCAATGGTGGTTCTGTTCTTTGAAGCCTTGTCTAGGGCTGCCTGGACAATCTTCTCGCCTCGGACATCAATTGCACTGGTGGCTTCGTCGAGGATAAGAATCGAAGGTTGACGGACAATGGCGCGGGCAATGGCAATGCGCTGACGCTGACCGCCAGAGAGTTTTGCGCCACCTTCACCAACAGGCGTGTCATAGCCCTGAAAAAAAAAACAACGAGTTAGTACTTGACCTTGTTGCTCGGGTGACTGCTTCTGCAGCTTCTATACAGAAGGCTACTATATGCAACACTTACTACTGTGAGTTTCTCAATGAACTCATCGGCAAAGGCTTCTTGACAGGCTTTCTTGACCATTTCCCTTTTCGTTTCTTCTGGTTCGTTCTCCCATTTGGTTCCGACAAGACCATTGGCAACATTTGTAAAGATGGTGTCGTTGAAGAGAAAGGGCTCCTGCTGAACAAGGCCAATTTGCGCCCGCCACCATTTGATATTGATATCGTCCAGGGAATGACCGCACGTAGAAACAGTCCCGTGGAGTTCAATTGGTGGGCCAGCGTCTTCATCTGCGCCAGGGATTGGTTGTGACTCTTGACCATCTTCACTGTTCTTGTCGCCGTTGCTTTGCTTCTTCGTCTTGTCGATGATTTTGGGGATGACTTGTTGGTTCTTGAGATTGTACCACCGTTGGACAAGACCGACAATTGTGCTTTTTCCAGAGCCAGAGGCCCCAACAATCGCCGTCACTTTGCCCTTTTCAATCGTCAAATTAAGGTTGTCGAGAACTTTGACGTGTGGGCGACTTGGATAAGCAAAAGTCACATTCTCCATTACAAGGCCCTCATTCGGAGATATTTCTGGATATGTGAGATGGCCAGGCTCGGGCCTTGGGGCGTCAATGACAGTGAAGAACTCGCAAGCGGCAACCATGGCCTTGCTTACTGCCAGAAGTGGCGTTGAAGTTCGCTCCATTGAAGCCACGATCATCATGACAGAGAATAACACACTAGTAGCAGTTGAGATGCATTAGTACTTTTTGTTCTAGGCTGCGACGAAACAAGCTGCGACGAACAAGCGACTTACATGATAATGGCTCCAAGCTCGTCAATCTTGTGCTCGACCAATAGTTTAGTGCCGTACCAAAAGGCCAGTCCAAAAGCGGCATAACTGCTGAAGAACTAAAGTAAATCATGCGTTAGCAGGCAATGGGCGGTAGTTGTAAAGGAAACAGGCATTCGGTATACAATCAGGCCAAATTGGATTGAAATCAAGGGATTGATATTTTGTGCATGTTTTCTGGCCTCGTCGACGAATTTGCCGTATTTGCTGGCAATCCGACCTTCGGCGCCGCAGGCTACGACCATTTTTAGGCTACCAAGAGCCTCGCTTGCAATAGAAGCTGACTTGGTATCAGACTAAGTTGGCTCAATCAGTAATGGACCGATTCAGGATACGAGGAAGAAACATCATACCTGACTTTGACGTGTCTGGCCTTTGGTAATGGGCGGAAGAAGTATGCCGACGCTGACAAGAATGAATACAACGGCTGTGAATGTAACTAGAGAAAGCTGCCAACTATAGATAAAGGCAATGATGATGGAAGCAATCATTGTAGCGTTGAATTCGAAGAAAACACCCAGCTTCTCAGAGATGCCAAGCTGCACGGTGTTGCTGGCGGTAGTGATGACGGTAGTTGCGTATCCAGGAGGCATCGAGTCCAACACGTGGACGCTCTGTGAGAATAAAGCTGTGAGGAAATCCTGGCGAAGGGCGGAGGAGATTCGAATGCCAATCATGCGAAACGCGAGCTACAAATGAGTCAGCTATCTGGGCAGAGTATGTGAGGCAAGGGTAGAAAATTGGCACCTTGTTGATGTAGCTGAGCACAAAGCGACCAAGAAAGAGCCCGAGCATGTAAAGGCTGCAGCGGCAACATGTCAGCAACCGCGCGGGATAGGATGTTCATTGTGTCTGGGGAACACGACCAGGAACATACGAAAGTTTGTTCAGCTCTCCTTGAAACTGGCCCTTTTCGAGTGATTGGGTGCCGGCATAGGCGGAGAACTGGGTAGCAAATTTGCCTACAAGTAATGGAACTGTATTAGCAAAGGTTAGCTAAACTTGGCTTCATCTTCTTCTCACCAAACACGACATTGAGCAAGGGTACAGTCACGCCAGAGCTAATGGCGGCCGCCGTGCCAGCAGCGTAGGCTAGAAAGTCCCAATTGTTGGCATATTTGAAGAGTCGCTGCGACGTCGACGGAACGGAGCAATTGGTTAGCGATAACTCTGTAGAGCAGGTCCATGTTGCAGAAGCCGTACGAGGTAGTCTTGAAAAGTCGGTTCTCGCTGAGGAGCGGCATTGGTATCAACATTTGAGGTCGACTCTTGATTGGCTTGGGGTGACGCTTTGCTGTCTGGCTTTTCAGCCATGCCCTGCTCCATTGTGAATAGTCGAAAGACGAGACGCTTTTTGGTGCAGTTGGGAAGAGGCTGGTGGCAAAGCTAGATGAAGTGAATGTAGACGGTGATGTAGGCAGAGATTAAGATAGTCTGTCACAGGTAAATAGAGCATTAAGATGTTGTTGCCTTGATACCAATTCTCAGGGTATCGAGGTTCGTACCTCAAACGGATGACGGTGCCAGGTTCGGGCTGCGGCTGCGGCTGCGCTGGGCTCCATGTCTCGGTCTCAAGTCAGACTCCGAGAACCCGCAGAACAAGATGGGCTGATTATTTTCTATGGGTCTATGCATCTGATGTTCGGTCCCAAAAAAGCCCTGTTGGAGGCGCACAGGGAGGGGGAGACAATAGAAGAAGTCGCCTCGATTTTAGCCCAGAGACCGGGTTCAAAAAAATTTAGGTGACTGCCGGTGGCTTTTGGGGCGTCGACATCTAGGAACCGTGCAATCACATGAGCACGAAAGTGATAGATCTTTGGGCAATAAATGGCCCCCAAACGTCCCATGTCGGCAAGCAGTCGTGCAGATGGAGGAATCAAGTCACAAGCCAAGGCCGCTAAATCGTCATGGTTGCGGCGGACGGGACGGACAACCGACCGGGCCCATATTTAGCCGTTGAACTCTTTATCTCGATTCCACGTGTGGGCTTGGTGTATTGTATTCCAGTCTGCTCAGCTGCGCCCGTATACGGAGTATTGATAACGAGTATTGCTGGCTATTGTTGTCAGCCTGAGTTACAAACTGCCAGATTCGAGGCTCTGTACGGGGTTGCGGGAAGTTTGAGGGCCCGTACGGTACACCAT
>JARJPL010000432.1:0-13643 GCA_030782805.1 Aschersonia sp. MBC 622
CCACTGTAGGATGTCAAGCCTTCCCAAATGGTAATGTTTACTCTTATTTAGCACGTGAAAGCAAAACAAATCTGGTGTGCGCCAAATGGAGGCATGAAGATGACCTATTGCGTAGCGTCGGGGAAAGAATTAAGACGATGCTGTGTCAGCTTGCGTGATGCTGCAGAGTGCTGGGCTGCCCGTCGTCCAGCCCGCCTCCTCGGAGCACAGCATTGTCAATGGTGCCCGCCCATCTCGCTCGCGAGGCCCGGCCCGGCCTGCGGCCCTTCATTCCTCCGCTCGCGCACCCGTCCGATCAAAAGCCTTCCACCTCGCCCTCTCCCAGCATCGCCTTGACGTTTTTCTCCTCGCCGTTTCGTACCCCCGCCCAGCGGCGCCGCGTCCCACGTACGGCTGGTTGACGGGCCCCAAAACGCCCGGGCCTAAACTTGCGCGTACATGTCGCTCCCAGAAAAGGGGTCCCCCGGGGTTGACTGCGTTGACGGTGGCGCGGCCCCGCCAGCTCGCGGCTCCGGCTGCGCGCGTTCATGGCCTCGAGCGCCGCCTTGGTGCCCGCGTACACGGACTTGGCCCTCTGTAGCCCAATCGACGACGACACGCTCGACTCGACACGTTGACGATGCGGCCCGACCAGTCGCGCGGCAGATAAGGGCTCCGAGTCCTCACTTCTGCTGTATAAATAAAAAGAAGAGATCATTGCACCACTGTCCAAAAGTTCGGTTTCGGTGAGTTGGCACACGTATTAGTGCCAATTTTGGCAGCTAGAGGTTCAAAATAAACTTCCAGGGCAGTATGCAAGCGCGACCAAAAGTGCCGCCTTTCTCATAATTCAATCTTGATTCCATCTTATAGAGCAATTTAGGTTTTATCCCTAGCACTGATATTCTCTACCAATCCACTGCTTACTTGGGTATATCATCTTTTCGAGATTCCATGACACATGTACGTTAAGTCCATCTGGTCGTTTTCAGATATGTCGTGCTTCCTCTCCGCCTCGGTAAGCAACAAGTTATGATTGCCCTTGAAACAACGAAATCCGTTTTTAAAACACTCAACACACAATTGCATTCCGCCAGCGCAGACCTCGCAGTGACGGTACACGCTCGGGAACATGATTCCTCGAAGACATATGTCGCACCAAGACAACGCGTCATCTACCACGAGGGGATTCTTTGTGTTCTGGACATGTTCTTCATCGGGTAGTTGGTACGACACAAGGACATTCACCAGTTGAATGTTTGTTTCCTTCGCCCACCACATCGCGGATCGGCCCTGGTAATCAGTTGCGTTTTTATCCAGCCTCTCTTCTGCGAGAAGTAACTGAACAGCATCGACGTGTCCTTTTTTTATGGCAGCCATCAATGGTGTAGAATTGTAGAGGTCTCTGGTATTTTCTTCCGCGCCATTGTCCAGTAAGAGCCTGATCATGTCCTGCCGACCTGTACTAGAAGCAACTAAGAAAAGGGGTGTGCGACCAAAATAATCCTTTGTGTTTCTCTCAGCTCCATGTAATAAAAGAATTTCCACAATATTTAGATGGCCGAAGATCGATGCAACAGACAGCGCCGTTTGCCCGCGTGAGTTTACTGCTTCCAAGTTGGCCTCTTTCTGAAGCAGCAGTTGAACAATTTCAGCGTGGCCTTTCCTTGAAGAGGCCAGAAGAGCACCGCCGTGCTTTCCTGCTTGAATATTGACATTCGCATTGTTATCCAACAGGCATTGGACTACTTCACGGTGCCCTTTCGCAGACGCAGCCTCCAGAGCACTGCCGTACCGCCCACCCTCTGCGTTGACCTCAGCACCATTCGCCACTAGATAGTGAACCACGCTGTGGTATCCACGCCTTGCTGCAGCTTGTAAAGCGTCACCGTAAAAGCCGCCTTGAATATTAACGTCAGCACCTTTCTGTACCAGATATTCCACCATTTCATGGTGTCCGTCAGCAGATGCACTCTGTAGACAACTGCCATAGAAACTTCCCTGTACGTTGACATTTGCGCCGTTTTGTACCAGATAACGAACCATTGTGAGGTTTCCTTCATCCACTGCGCATTGAATGGCACAATTATCGCTTCCTCGAGTAAGTGCATTGATGTCGGCACCCCTATCTAACAGGAGTTGAACTGCTGCTTCATTCCCGGTCTGTGTCGCGAAATAGATGGGAGTACCGCTAAATTCGCCTTTGTTTGGGTCTGCGCCAGCGTTCAGCAACTTTTCCATTATATTTATATGCCCCCTAAGTGACGCAATTTCGAGAACATAGAAAGGATGGAGGAATGCATTGGCATTGGCACCGAAGCCAAGCAGGATGTCCACAATTCTTTCAAACCCTCCGTAGCAGGCTTCGTAAAGTGCCTTGTCTAAAGAAATTTTGCGTTGGCTGATTCCTTCAGCGGCATGTTCAAGTACGAGCTGAACCATTTTTGCATGACCACCTTTCACAGTAGCTGCAAGTTCAGATGCAAATGTCCCGTGCGACCACATCAACGTGGCGCCGTGAGCAAGCAACATCTGAAATATGGATTCGTTCCCCCCTCTTGCTGCACCCATGAGAACACCACCAATACAATAATTCTGAAAGTTTACATCGGCACCATGATCAAGCAATTTTTTGGACTATGTCCTCGTGTCCACGATGCGACGCAGAGCGAAGAGCTGACCACAAATCGCTGCGAGCTGTTTCGTCGGCGGCGGCTTTGTCGAGCAAGAGCTGCAGAATATCATTCTGTTTATGCTTGAAGGCCTCATCGAAAGCTCTGAAATCGATCTTTGCACCGTTATTGAGAAGTGCCTGAATTACTTTGGTATGTCCCGCCCATATCGCAATACAAAGTGTAGAGTATCCCCCATCGTCAGATGCATTTGCATCGGCTTTGTTTTGGAGTAACAATGATACTATTGCTATGCTCCCAAGCTGCACTGCACGCGCGAGAGGGCTAACTACGTAGCGTCCTCGAGAATTCACATTCGCGCGATGCTTGATCAGTAACTCTACCATTGCGGTATCATTGTTCGATACGGCAGCGCTCAGTGGAGTTTTATCGTGTCTATTGCTAATATTCGCATTTGCTCCGCGGGAGAGCAGCGCTGTCGCGATTGCCAAATGTTTTCGCTCTACAGCCGCCATCAGAGCACAACCATAATACCCTTGTATTTGATCAATGTCTGAATCAAAGCCAAGCGCTAGGATAAGCTTCACAGAATTAAGTAAGCCGCTGAAAGATGCGTAGTAGAGGGGCGTGACTGTGTCGCTGCTGTCGTCCTTGTAATAGTGGTCCGGGGTAGAGATTTGACAACCCATACTGAATGCTTCGTGAGCTGCAGCTGAGTAGTAGTTTTTGAGAAGCTCAACCACTTCGTCACTGCATGATTCCACCTTGAATGCGAATTTTGACCAGTATTTCGCTGCGTACTTGGCAAAAGGGTATTGCTCCAAGAGCTGCCGTCGTAAAGTCGGCCCTCTCAAGGTCATCAAGTACGAGACGCAGATTTCAGTCAGAGTTTTGGCCGCAGAAACCTCTTCAAAATAGCCTGCTACGTCTGTTTCGAGTTTATCCGACTTGAAATACTCCTCAACAGAAAGATGCGCAAGTTGTAGTTCAATGACGTGTTTCTTCTCCCACTGGTCATACGCTTCAACCAGAACAGCGAAACCAGGACAGTAGCAAACGATCATTTTGGGATCTTCCAGCCGATATCTCGGCTCGAATCGGGGGGTATCGGTCAATCGTACGGTAACTGCGTCAACCGCCTCATCGATTCGAAGTGGCCGTTCAGAGTAAGTCAAGAATTGTAGAATTCGAATGGCGTGATGTTTGTAGGCTGGATTAATTCTACCCATCATTTGGGCATAAGTCGCATCCAATGTTTCTGGTAGACTCTTCAGCTTGTCCTCCACATCCCCAGGGCTAAGGCAGGTTTCTAACGTGTCAAACTGACAGGCTACCCATCGGAACCTAGCTGAGTTAGAAAACCAGTCGAGCAAATGGAGTGAGAATTTGCAACACATACATTCCTTTGGCACCTTGAATAAGTGTATCCCGCATTAGCTTCTGTACTGTAGGCTTATTTTGCCACAACTTCATCCTCGCGACTCTTCTATGGACATAGGTAGTAATGTCGTCGCTCACTAGGCCAGGCTGTAGTAAGATTTTGTTGCAGTTCTGCCATGTATCGATGGATTCTTGTATGTCTGGCTCGGGCCGGCTCGTGAACATAATATGAACATTTGAGCAAGCGCATCGTAGATGCTCAATCCATGATAAGAGACCGTTGGCTTTTTCTTTACTGCGGTTGCTGCACTCGTCAAGTGCATCAAGAACAATCCAGACTTGACTGCACAGCTTGATCATCGACTGAAAGACCTCATTTAATATGTAATAATTGGGGTCTTTGTTGGGGCCTTTTTTTCCGAAGAGCTTGTCCAAGGGTGCGCGAGCGTCGTCCTTTTTGTCGTACAGCTGGTCAATAAGAGAGCAGAGCGCATTTTCTGTGAATTGCTTCTTCACATCGGTGAAGTCAAAGTAGAAAAAGAGGCATGCATCAGATGTACGTTTGTCTTCTTCCAGATCTGCAATGACGGTGTAGCTGAGAATGGTCTTGCCGCACCCTGTTTTGCCATTCAACCATAACGACGACGATTCGTCTGTTTTCCAAGATTTATAGTGTTCACTATCAAGTAGCCATTGACCAGTACCGCTCTGATGCTTCCCTTTAGCAGTGCTAAAGTTCTGCCGGTAATCTGGTGGTGACAGCCATTCCGTGATTTTGTCATGGCGCAAGGATGTGTGGAGATTGCTGATTCCAGCGGCGGCTTCGTGGGAAGAGGAGAGAACTTGATTTGAAACTATCTTAGCGGGCCGTAACAACACAACTTATCTCGATATCTATTAAGCTCACAATAACATACCATCTTGAAGCAAGTCGCCAAGTTTCTCCGCTTCCGCGGCGCTGCCGGGCTGGATCTTCTCGAGGAGACTTTTTGTGTATGCCGCTGCAGTCATGGCCGCATATCCCTGCCAATCCTTGTTCTTATGCGTGTCTGCATAGTCGCATATCCCTCGCACCACCAAACATGGGAAGTGGTTCATTAACCCGCCGGATTCCATTTCGAAACAAAGCACGTCTCTTTCTTTTGCAAGCCTGTCCCGAATTGTGGCGTCTTTCATGACTTGGTTCGCAGTGGCAATGAGTCCGTAATGTATAAATGGATCATCTTCATCTTCGCGCCGCTCACGGCGGAAAACAAAGAGCGAATCTTCCACGCCACAACTGATATCGCATCGCAAATTATCATTGAAAGGATGAACGACAGTCGATAAATAAAGCTTGTCCGAATCCGGGCCTGGCGAGCTAAACTTTGCTCTCATCCTTGGTACTTTGTTCAAGGCTGTCGTGATCATGTTTGGTATGTTGTGGCCGTACATCTCGTGTGCCACCTTGATGGCACTGACTGCCTCCCTGAGCACTGAGGGCGGCTTATCCAGATGCTGTGTCTCCTGAAACGCCTGATTCTGAATAGTCCTGCCGTAATCATACTGGAAAACGCCAGGTTCCCCATTTCCTGGCGCACTCACAACAACATCACCTAGCCGGATGTCGTGTTTCTCGCTTGGTGCACCACCACCTACGCCTACCATGAGACCGATGGTGATATTGGGGAAAGTGCTAAGCAGGTTCCTGGCAGTGGCTGCTGCAGTGGCAGTACCGTACTCTCCGTCCGGGAAAACGGCAATGACAACATTGTGCCCGGCCATTTTCCCCAGCTCGTACTGATGCTTCGAATTATCCGATCGCTTGTGCCGCTCATCAAGAAGCGCAATGGCGGCGGCGTATTCAGAAGCGATTGCACAGATCCAACCCACCGTGTAATCTCCGCTAGGGAGCTCTCGCAGATCACGCTGGCCACCAGCATTGGTAGCATTGCTTGACGACATTATAGAGTCCTTGTTCTCGTAGTGGTACAGAATTCCCAATTCATCTGGTACTCTCGGACCAGAGGCAATGCGAGACGAGAATGATTGAATGACTGGGCAGCTGAGGGGTAAGTGCCGACAAACTTCAGCCGACATGCAAGTTATCACCAAAGAGGGGGTGGCAGTACATCCCGCATTTACTTGGCCCAGGAGCTGGATGCATACATGGCGTTCCAATATCCATCATAGGGAGGCGATGTACATGAGGGCTGCGGGGATGACATGCGAAGAGGGTGTAAATCTTAGGCAGCAACTTCTGCGCGCATGCCCAATGGGCTGATTGTAAGTGCGCCGTAGGCATTGGAGTTAAATCACACTGGGATTTAAGTAGTGAATTATTTAAGCCAGAACTAATGATTCTATTACTTGTTGCCCAGCTCCGTCTCGTGCGGGGAGTGTCTCTCTAACCCTACACGGAATTACTATAGTGAGGTATTGCTATAATCATCTTTCATCTACATCACAGGGGACCCCATACCTTATGAATTTAGACTAGAAAGATAGTGGAATAAATCGCAATAAATTTATATGAATCCCTCAATTTTTATTGCCAGTCCCACCGACACCAACATACAAAGAATGCCCAAAAGCAAACCCAACGGAACAAGCGCGTTCGCGCTCAGCGCCGATCCTGGCGGTGTACCTTTTTCAGCCCATGGCTTTTCCATACTCCAATCCTCTAATATTTGGTTTACGGTAAGCTTGCTTCCAGCTAGACAGATTGGCATACCTGCTCCGGGATGGGTGCTTGAACCGACAAAGTAGCACGCGCCTACATCAGGATTCCTGGTACTCGGTCGAAAGCTCAAGACGTTGAAAAAACTGTGACTTAGTCCAAGTATAGCGCCACGATCAAGATTGAAGTGAGTTTTCCAAGTTTCCGGTGTATTGATGATTTCCTTGATTATTGCGTCCCTCAGTCCAGTGACGCCAGTACGGGCTTCCAGTGTCGAGATGACGCATTCGCGAGCAGTTTCCACCATTTTATGCCAGTCCTTTTTGCTTGTCGTGCCCCCTCCTAGATGACCAACTGGCACAAGAACCACTACGGCATCGGTACCTGGTGGCGAGGCCGTTTTGTCGACGCGGCTCGGCACATTGACATAAAAGGACGGCTGTTCTGGCATATCCTGCCGCTTGAAGATTGCGTCAAAGGACTCGCGGTACTCATCAGCGAGAAAGACATTGTGCGCGTGAAGTTCGGGAATCTCGCGTGACAATGCCCAGTAAAAGGAGATGGAGCTGCAGGAAGCCGGCTGCTTGGAAAGGCGCTCAGCTCGTGGTGTGGTAGGTAGGAGGTGATTGGTGGCATAGACTAGGTCGGCATTGATCACGACGACGTCGGCCTTGAGTTGTTCGCCCGAGGATAAAATAACGCCGGTTGCGCGTTTTGACTGCTCATCGACCGTGACACGATAAATTGGGGCATTCAGTCGATACTTTACTCCTAGACGCTCTCCAATAGCAACCAGGCCCTCAATGATGCGATGGAAGCCTCCACGGGGGTACCAGATACCTTCAGCCAGCTCTGAATATTGCAGGAGAGAGTAGATTCCTGGCGCATCATAGGGTGAGAGGCCAATATACATGGTCGCAAAAGTAAAGACTCTTCTCAGCCGCTCACTCTTGAAATACCTCGACGCCCGGCCATACACTGATTCAAAAGGATGAAGCTTGAGAATGTGTCGCAGAAAGCTTGGCCGCGCCATGGAGAGAAGCGACGTAAAGTTCTTGCGGAGAACATGGGTCACGCTGAGCTCCAAGTGCCTGTGAGATTCCTGAAGAAAAGACAGGTAGTGCTGAAAGCCAGCCTCGCCTTCCCATTTCTCGATTTCCAGCTTCATGCTCGCCAGGTCGGTGGATGCGCTGAAGCAGTGGCCGTCGTGGAACCAGATATTGTAGTTGGGCTCGCATTTCAGTATTTCGATGCCCTCAGACTCAATGGATGTGCCCAGATCGTGAAAGACCTCTTCGAAGAAGCGAGGAAGGAGTAGCAGTGATGGCCCTTGGTCGAAGCGCTATTACAAGCCAAAAGTCAGCGCCGTGTCGTGACCTTGGCCCGTGACAAAATAGGCAGTAAATCAATAGGATCAACTTACGTATCCTTCATGATGAATCAAGGAACATCGTCCGCCGGTAAAGTCATTCTTCTCGCATACGGTGACATCGAAACCAGCTCGGGCAAGGCGTGCCGCCGACGCGACTCCACCGATCCCGGCCCCTAAGAAGAGAAAGAAGAGCACATGTTAGAGTCAAGAGACGTGAGAATGGACTTTACAACTTACCAACTACGATGGCAGAAGGCCGCTTAGCCATGGTGCTGTATTGAGAGCTGTGTGGCTGAAATGTATGGAGGATCGCTCAAAGACTGATGAGAGTCCTCGGCCGACTAAATACCTCCTGAGCGACGTTGTGTGTCTAATTTACACCGCATTTGTGCTACACAATGAACCTGAGGAACATGCATGTCTACCCTAAATGGGAACCTCTAGCAATACTTGTATTTATACCAGCAAGGTGTGCATACCCTTGTCTTGGTTGTCTTGGCTGGCACGGTGAGTCGGCATATTCATCTGTCCAGTCAGTAAAGCAGCACTTGTCACCTACATAATAGACCGCAGTAGGCTCAAGTTAGCTCGTATTGATTTTGACATTTCAACAATCATCTACATCGCACAGGGGTGTTCGAGATCGAGCTGATAACTCCATGACCTCATCGCAGTAATCCTGCGTCGTTTCGCGGCCTGGTTCCTTTTGCGAACTACCTATACATGGCTTTCCACGCCACCAAAAAACGCCGCCGTGCAGGTAAGCTGGCTCTGCCCGCCTTCAATTCGTAATCACCGCTTTTCAAAGCTCGCCCTATCTCCATGTAGCTCTCCACCGCGACGCGCATGGCTGCGCGTGACTCTTCAGGCAGCTGCTCAATGGCAAACTTGCAGTCCTCATACATGCGATTCGCTTGCTTTAGTAACTTGGCACGTAGATATAAGACGCGAGCATCGCCGGGTCTGCTGAGAACATCCTCATGTGTGAGCTTGGACGCTTTGAGCCACTCAGTTGGCAAGTACACACGACCCATGCGCGCGTCTACGGCGATATCGCGAGCAATGTTTACGTACTGCAGAGCCATCCCCATGCAATTACCAGATGAGACTAGGTGTTTCCATAGTTCTGGCGTCACTTTGTGGGCAGTATGATGTAATAGTAGACTGATGCACAGTTCTGCGACGGTCCCTGCCACGCGAGATGCATACGTCTCGAGGTCAGCCTCATCTGCAATTGGCCACTGCGCTGCGAGCTTTGCACTCTTCTCTCCTTGCGCAGAAAACTTCAAATCGGTCTCGAAGCCGTCAATCATACGGTACAGCGGTGCACCAGGTAGATGGTCAGTCGGTAAGTAGAGCAGTGCTGAATGTGTCTTGGGTGGAAAGGAGCTTTCGATGAGCGACTCCAGCTCTCTGCGACACTCGGTATGCTCTGACCGCGTCGCATAGCGCAAATCGAGATACTGGCGCAGCAACAGGACATTGCGGCGCGCTTCTTCTGGGGTTGCCGCGTTGTCTATGAGATCGTCGGCAGCACGGCAGAATGAATAGAGCAGCGTCAGGTCGATGCGAAGTCGTCCGTTGAAAAAAGCACTCGCAAAGTGGAAACTGTGGCTTTTCTTCTCCAGCCGAGCCATGGCTTCTTGTATCGCAGTGACGCGACCCAGGTCCTGTGAGGCAGAATCTAGGAGAAGCGCTCTTGCAAGTGTCTTCGGCGGTGGCAGATCCGTGACCGTTGGAAACGCGGCCGGAAATGCGTAAAACACAGCCAAAGCATTGTCAAAGGCGATCATTCCGAAAATAATCATGGTGTTGGTCACGAGGAAAAATAGAGCCTCCTCTATTTCCAGGTTCGGCCAGAGATGAAAGCCCGTCTTTGTATCCTGTTGAATCACCCAGGTTCCTCGCCGAAGAGCAATGGTATCGACCATCCATAGATACACAGTCGGTATCAGAATAGGTAGTGCTATATTCTTCAACGGCAGGCGCTGAGCAAAACGACCAGACAGAGTCCAAAGCAGTAGCATAAAGGGACCTGCCCAGCTCATCATCAGACCTAGGTAGGTCGCTCGGCCCCCTTTCCAGACCATGTATGACGCGAGAAATACAGCGGCGCATAATAGCCATGTAATTAAGCGCTTTCGCGATTGAATCCGACTCTCCAGGTGCGACTTTGAATGCAGGTACGCGGCATGTGTGGTGGCTTTGTTGAGGATGAGATACAAGACACTGGTGTTGTAGGTCTGAACAACGAAGAAAAAGACTTCTTCAATCAGGACTCTGAAAAACTTTGGTCCCATGATAGCTTCGGGAGGGTAAGTCCATACGTGATTTCGAACCAAGTAGGAATCCCATGGTAGTGTTGATACCACAGCGATGCATATCAACGATGCAACACGGTAGTAGTCAAGCGGTGTCGAAAAGGGCCGGTATACAAGTGACAGGAGAATGGCCGGTGGTATAGTAAACTTCAGATGGCTACACACACGTGGCAGATTGTCAATCCCTAAATTTGTGTCTAATGTGATTTAGTTTGCACTCACACATAAGCATAGTCAAACCCCATGGTGCCGACGCTGAGCGAGGAATTGACTCAGTCGGGCCAGGTCAAGTCGCGGAAAGGGGTTATAGCAGAGAAAGCAAAATGAATCGGAAATTTGGTGAAGAAAAGTTCCCTGATGGACAAAACAGTTGCCTGTTTCCTAGGGAATGACGGCTCTTATGATGAGAATTGGCAATACAGATGGTGTCGCGCAAGATCTACATCAACTTTCCCATCACCCGCATCGGAATTTTGGCGTCTGCCAGCTGGTCTCAGATGTATGAATCGGGAGCCCGTCGGTGGGTGTAGTAGCATAAAAATTTTGGATGGGAATGTGTTTGGGGCATCGAAAATGACTACTCAAAATACGAATGCATACACATCATGTCGTCATGAACACGATTCGGCGAGTTGCACCACGCTGGCGGACATCGGTGGCGTCCTGTATTGACCGGAATGATGCAGCCGAGGCCACATTTGTTTTACTGATTCGCAATTTTCTTCAGCCTTTGAGACGTCGCAGAGGTCACTTAGATTTTCGGCGAATATAATTCTTCCTAGACTGAATCCCCATGGAAGCTATGAATGTCTAACTTCTGCCCTGATCTGCAGTAGCATATATATACCACTATGTGGATAATTCGGTTCTTGTTAATTGTATTAAAATATCACCAGAATACTTCTGTGGAGGCTTACAGCGAGCAAAGTCATCCTTCCGAATTTCTCTCATTCCATCATCTTGTCTTTTTCTTCAACGTTGTGCAAAAACTGCGGCTACAGCTGCAGAGAGATAGCTGTCTGTCCTACCTAAACGAGTCCGGCCTCGACGGCAGATTTGGAACGAGGTTCCTCTATCCGTACCGCAAAAGAAGAGTTTCTGCTTCAAGTGCAACTTGAACATCGGAGCGCTCACGCGCTCCGATCCTCAACGACAATGCCGCTGTTGCGAATCGATGCACTTTGGGGCACCACAGCCTCAATCAGCACAGCTACATTCATGTGCGTGATCGCCCTCGTCACCGTGTTGATTTTTCATCTCGAATACGCGGAGAGGGCATACATTTGCCCCTGCAGCCGAAACCTCATCCGTATGCAGAATCCCAGAGCCCCCCGGACCCAGCGGAAGTTGTGAGACATGACCTGGCAGTTCCTCAAGAGATACCTGCAGGGTAATTTCGCCCCCATCCACAAGACGCCTCCATTCACAAGATGTGTCTTCTCCGGCCATCTGCCTCGGGAGCTTTCCGGTGGTCACTGGTGAGTACGTCCGCAACGGCGGCAACCCAGCCAATAATCGGGATCTGGGCCGCGATGCCCACTGGTTTGATGGCGATGGCATGCTCAGTGGTGTTGCGTTCTTTGAAGACCCCGGTAAGGGCACTTGTCAATCCGCCATCCAGCTACATCGCGATAGCATGTCGCGTAGCACGTACACTTTTGCTCATCGTCATTTCACGACTTCCGGGATCGTGGCAGCCAATCAAGAAGATTTCGGTTGCGAACACGGCGCTGTTGTATCATGATGGCCGCGCGTTGGCGACGCGCGAGACTGGACCTCCAATGCGAGTGCTGCTCCCGTCGCTAGACACAGTCGGCTGGTTTCAAGGTGGGCGTCCTCAAGGAGAAGTAACAGTACCAGCCTCCCAATCTGAGCAGGAGCTGTTAGGTGGCCACGGTCCGCTTGCGTTCTTGCGCGAGTGGATGACGGCTCATCCACGCGTTGACCCGCGGACGAAAGGGCTCATATTATTTCACTCAACATTTGTCTCACCGTATGTACGATATTCCGTCTTGGCTTCGGATGCCCAAATCCGAGACACCTTCCATGGTCAATGTGCCTATTCCGGGTATCACTTGTGCGAAAATGATGCACGATTTCGGCGTCTCGCCCACTCACACGATAATTCCGGACTTTCCTCTTTTTCTCGATCCGCAGAACCTCTTGCGCAACATGTCCGCGGTCTCATACGATGACCGCTCACTTTCCCGTTTTGGAGTCTTTCCACGGCACGATCCCTCGCAGATTCGATGGTTTCAGTCTGACGGCTGCTGCATTTTTCACACGGCAAATGCATGGGACTCGCAAGACGCTGTACATCTGCCAGCATGTCGACTGACATCCGCTTCGTTTGTGTTTTCTGCCGGGGGTCTGTCTATACCACCGGCTGACACTGACCAATGCCGTCTGTACTACTACTAATTCCCCCTTTACCCTTCCGCTACCAAAACCGCTCAGGAGTGGGCTCTACTTTCTCTGCCGTTCTACCTTCCATCTTTGCCGAACCATCTTTGCACAACCCACATTCGGTATGTATACGGCTGAAGCTCAGCATCGAACGACCCGGTGCGTATTTTCAGCTACCAGAGGGCTGGTATACTCAAGAGCCGCGGTTTGCTCCGCGACGAGGTGGGAACGAAGAAGACGGATGGTTGCTGACGTACGTATTTGACGAATCGCAACTCGATGTTCATGGAGATGTGCGGCAGCATTCCATCAGCGAGCTTTGTGTGATTGATGCTGTAAACATGTCGCGTGACATGGACGCCGTCATCGCCAGGGTGAAGTTACCGCAGCGAGTAACGTATGGTTTTCACGGTTATTGGTTTTCGGAAGAAGAAGCAGAACCCCCACGACCGAGTCAGGAGTTCAGTAAATGTAGTCGCCACCCAGGAGAGCTCTCAGGCTCAACAACGACCTTGAAACTACCTCGGGCGCGTATTGCTGGATTATTTGCAATGACGCTTCGCTCAGTTTTTGTCCTCATCAGAATTGGATGAGGCATCATGGCAAAGGCTACTACATATATCAAAAGTGAATATTTCCGTTGTCAGTCAGGTCTTTGAAGTCTGTATCGATATGTCCATCTGCCCCAGCAGCAACATCAATGGCATCTCTGCGGCGATGATGTCGTACCCACCTGCTGCAGATACCCATCCACACAGTCCTCCTCTTTTGCTCCTTCAACTACTGCTAAATAGTCGCTGTGCTTAACGGCTAGTCGAGTGTATTTAGAAACGAAGGCGGGTTTCACCATGTGCTCAATGTCTGCTACCCGCGAGGAGTCGCCTGTTATACCG
>JARJPL010000435.1:0-85899 GCA_030782805.1 Aschersonia sp. MBC 622
GGGTTACACACCTCGCGGCTTCGTCTTTGGGCGGTGCGGCGGCGGCGCTCGCGGCAGCAGCATACTGACTCAAGTCGAGCTGGCGACGAGGAGCCCCGGCGTACTTGACGGCCCATTCGTGGGCGACGAGGGCGAAGCGGTCGGGTTGCTCGTTCATCATCTTGGCAACCTCTGCGTCCTGTGGATCCTTAGAGTTGGGGAACTCGAGGAGCATGCGAACGGAGAGTAGAGCGGTCTTGATGGTCTGCACGGGAGACCATCCGGTGGTGAGGGTATCGAGACAGATGGCGCCCTTTTGTTTTGTTCTTGTCAGCTCATCACATTATCCCATCCCATCCATCCAAGTTTCAATCTTTGTTGCTCCCAAAGCCTCCACATCGAGCGAAGCGAAGGAAAAAAAAGAAGAAGGGGAAAAAGAGAGGAAAGAAAAAGATCCTACGGTTTGAGAAGAGACGTTGGGATGCCAGATTTTGGTCTTGAGGCGCATCTTTGGCGGCTTGAACGGGTAGCTATCAGGGATCTCGACATCGACTTCGTAGGTGCCGCCGGCGTAGGGCGTGTCGGGAGGCGCGGGGAAGATGCCGACGAGAGAGCGCAGAGAGACACCGTCGGCGGGAGCAGCAAAGACGCCGGAGGAGTCCTTGTCGGCCTGGATATCGGCGAGCTCCTTGGCGACGCGGCGATCTCTGCTGCTGGTCATGGTTTTGTACGATGCGGGGTGTTGCGTGTGTGTGTTCGTGTGTGTGTGTGTACGAGTGTGTTTCGCTCGGCGCTTCGGGTTATCTTAGAAAGACGGGAAGGATGGCGTTCGAATCGTTGGGCGGGAAGAATAAGAAATACGAGATGGATGCGGGGACCAGCAAAAAGGCAAAGAAGAAGTCGTTTTGTGCGAAATGGAAAAAAAAAAAAAAGAGACGGAAAGGAAAAGAGAGAGTTGAGACGTGGTGGTTGTGATGGTGGAGGAAATGTGGATGGGCTCGCAAAGTGGGACACACTGGGTAAGACGGATTTTGGGGGGGGGGGGAACTTACATGAGCGAAAGCGAGACCAGGCAACTAATTAAGGTAGTTAGTTAAATTTCACTGCCCTGGTGACGTGGGTAACCTGCGGCGGTTGCGCCTCAGGAAATGCGCGCCCAACGGGCTGTGCAACGTTATATAAAGGACAAGGTTGGGTTCAAAAAGCTGTGTTTCGCAAAATGCCTTGTCAGATGGGCATTCGCCTTATAAAAAAAGTGTGAGTGGCATTGAAGCCCGAAAAAAAGTCGTCGGGCGCGCTGGAGTTGTCATCTACCTGGTACGAATATACTGAGACAGATCACAACAAGGCAGCGTGTCATGGTAAATCTAAACCCGCCTAGCTCATCAAAGTTTTTTTTTTTCATTTAATATCTGGCTTATTCTTCCCATTATTTTTCCGCGTCAACATTCGAGCAAGTCCCACGTTGGTGGAAAAGTCATGTTGGAGCAATCTGCATTCAGCGACATTGTAAGTCTGCCACCTACTTGCCATGGACAGACAGATATAACTCGACGGGAACAAGTGCTGCGGTAGCCCTGAAACCATAATTCACCGTCGGCTAGCTCAAAAGAGCACCAGAGCCCGAGTATATAATTTTTTTATTTTTTCATCTCTTCTTTAACATCATTTTTACCCCCACGAGTCTGGTGAGCGTTACGTGCGAAGCAGATCAAGTGTCTGGCGCCACCACTCACATGTGGCGTATAATCACAGCTAGTCGGCATAAGAAAATTATTGAAAATCATGGACTATTGGTATCGTTGTAAACAAAATAAAGCAAATACTGTTAACTATCCACGTAAAAACCAACATTATCCAACCATCAAACTTCTTTGTCAAGTGGCAGCTGACTAGCAGCGCCAGGTATTAGCTTACGCCGCAGCCTCTCCTGCCCATTTACTGCTTGTTGGGGGATACCTCATGTTCCTCGACAGGAGGAGTATGGGGCTTTTCGATGGCGGCAGTCTTGGCCGCAGCCGCCTCAATGTCGCCGTGCTCAGCCTGGCGCATGCGGCCAGTGACAGGATGAGTCTTCCAGGCAGGAGTACCAATGTATGGGATACCCTTGGGGTCCTCAAACATGGCCTCGGTCTCTTCAAGAGTCTTGCCGGCCGTTTCGGGGAAGCCGAAAAAGACGTGGACAAACGCCGCAACATTAAAGACGGCAAAAACAATGTAGGCCTTCCAGCCAATGTTGGCAAATGCAGGAGGGGTAAAGAGGCCGAGCGCCGTGTTAAATGCCCAGTTTCCGGAAGTGGACAGAGCGACACCCTTGCTGCGAAGACGGAGGGGGAACAGCTCGGGGGGGTAAGTCCAGGATGCGGGACCCCAAGTGGGAGCGTAAGAGGCAACAAATAGGTACGTTCCGGCAATGAGCGCCTTGGCAGGGGCGCCGGAGACCTTCATCGACAGGACATCTTGCTTGCGTTCACTTCTTGGAATGGTTTCGGCGTGTGTAGCAAGCAAACCAGCATTCATGAACATCCAAATGCCCATGAGGGTAGAGCCGACGAGCATGGTCTTGCGACGGCCCCATCTATCCGCCCATAGCAGCGCAGGAACGGTCATCAAGACGTTGATAATATACTGAATCGACGAAGCGAGCAGGTTGGCGTTGCCACTGTAGCCGGCCATTTCGAAAATGTAGGTAATGTAGTACATCATGACGTTCATGCCACAAAGCTGTGACCAAATCTGTGTAAACAGACCAATGATGGTTCGGTTGAACATTCTTGGCTTGAAAAGATCGAGATACGTCACATCAGCATGACGACGCTCAAACTCGCACATATCCTTGATGTCCTGCAGTTCGTACGAGACAAAGGGATGGTTCGGGTCGCCCTGGCCGTGGACAAGAGTAAGAACGCCGTGGCACTCCTCCCAGCGGTCCTTGCGCGCGAGCCAGCGAGGAGACTCGGGAAGGGGCATCATCATGAAAAAGAGGAAGATGGCGGGGATCATTTGAAGAGCCCAGGGCACACGCCAGTTGGCGGTGGTGTGGTCGTCCCACTCGTTCTTGCCAATCTGGGCGCAGCCGTACGAGATGTAATACATGATGAGGATGCCCCAAGTAATGGCCCATTGCTGGAAACCGATGAAGCGGCCACGCTTGGAGGGAGGTGAGATCTCGGCAATGTAGACTGGGACCTGAGCAGACTCGATACCGACAGAGAAACCGTTGATGATACGGCCGACAATGAGCATGCCCTTGTTCTGAGCTGCAGAGCAAAGAATAGAGCCAATTATCCTGATTTGGTGTTAGATGCAATCCTTTCACTCCATCATTGGAGGGCTTGCGCTTACCAAATGACGGCGCCAATCATGATGGACTTTTTACGGCCCAAGCGATCCGAAAGAATACCAGAAATGAGGGCACCGAGCCAAGAGCCAGCGGCCATCGAGGCCACGATGCCGCCCTGGGTGAGTGGCTTGGGTCCGCTACATGGTTCCTGCGTAAAGGGAGGGCCTTTGGGACCGTCGTTGAAGTAACAGTTGTATGACTGCTCGCCGAGCTGGGCCGACATGGACGAGATATCGAAGCCAAACAGGGCGCCTCCGACGACGGAGACGCCTGCAATGACGTATAGATTGCCGATGGGCATGGTCGAGGGGAGAGCCGAGCTCTCTTTGCAGGTGTTTGATGGTTGTAAAGTGTAATTAGATATAAAAAAAACAAAGGTCACTTGCGATAGGATTGAAGTTGTCGCCGTCCGTCAACGAGTCAACAACATGCAGGGAAAGAGGAACCGAGGCGAGGGGTAGTAGTAGGGGCGGGAGTGGGAAGCACTGCTCTTTATAGGAATACGAAGAATAAAAAAGAAAAAGAGATGGCGGCAGGGATCAGCACGAAAAAGGTGAGAAGCTGGATGCTAGGATGCTCATGCGGACCATATAGGGGAGGGGGGCGTTTCCCATGGGGTATAAGCAGGAATAATACAAGCAGCAGGAAGGTTAGTTGGCTTAGTTGGCTGCGAGCTTCCATTTGGAGAAGACGCGCGCGGGCAGGAGCAGGGGACCCAGAACGGCCGAGCCTAGTTTTGCCAGTGTAGGTAGGTAGGCTTTAAGCCGACTTGGGAAGACTTGGGGGAATAACAACATCTACTTAGGCGAGAGGATGGTGTGGGACCGAGTTTTTTAGTGTTTTGTGGAGGTGATGATGATGGTGGTGGGTGTCTGTGGCATCTATCCGTAGGTACGGATTACTGTACCTAATAATAAGCCCGCCAGCGCATGCAGTGGTCCCCCAAAGAAGAAACTCCAGACAACAAGGAAAATAGATACCTACCTAGATATAGTTTTACCTTGGCCGTCAAACTATCGATTATAGCTAATTTTCTGCCATGGCTTATATTTTCAGAGGGCAAAAATATTTGTATGTAATATAATTACTGAGCCACCCCCCCCCCCCCCAAAGGTATCCATCCCCCCGCGCACGCAGCCTTCTTTTTGCGGCTCCACCTGAATTTCCGCATCCAACTCTTCACATTTACACCATGCCAAATTTCGACAGCCTCGTGCTGCATCTTTTCTTGTGAAGAATGGAGAGTTGGTGTCATTCTTGCACGTATATCGTATGGTTGAAAATATGACGATGCTAATGAGTCCATTCTCAGGTAAACTCACGAATGTCGTGAGGCTGAGTGTCAGACGCCGCTGTGCAAACAGGCTCCAAACCCCCTCTTCTCATGCGACACCCGTGTACGACAGCCGCACCCGTATTCTACTGCGTACCGTACCTAAAAACTGCAAGTCCGTCCGTGACACCCACAGGCTAGCGGCCGCTGAGCTGATGGCAAAGTCGCCAGCTTGGGGGCTAACCACGAGTTATCCCAACTCGCGGCGACCGGAGCAGGGGGGCGTGGCAAGCCACGAAGGGGAGGGAGGGGGTAAAGGGATCGACCAAGCCCGAAAAGCTCACGACGTGGAGTGCATGACGCCGAGAATTAGGCCGTCCAGCAGCCATGTCGAGAAGAGGCACCAAAGCCGGCGCCTTTCAAGATTTTGCGTCAACGTCAGAGGCGCTCTCCATGGCTGCCGACGACCTTGTTGCCACAATGAAAGCGCTGCAGTGACAACTTTTCACTAGCTGCCCATTTATCCATGTGGTGTCTGGCCTGAATGCACCGTAAGTGTCTCTGCTGGAACCAGGGACTCCTTTGTCTAGTTGCCTTGCTGTTGCTGATCATCTGTTGATCGTCACTGCGGGGGAGGATACTTGCCCCAGAAATATGGTCTGGATGGTTGCCCAAGCGGCTTAAATGAGAAGGGTGTTCGCACCAACCCAGAGATTTGGATTTCTCGATACAGGCAACCTATTCTCAGCCTCCTCATTTCACGTTTCGCCTCGATAGTTTTGCGCGCTTGGCTTGCAAGGCTTTTTTTTTTTGCTCTCTGCCTCGATGCTTTACATCCGACCGAAAAAAAAAGCCCACATCGCCATCTCTCTCCACCATGGCTTGCGCCACGCACGCCAATTACTTGAAAGGCCGCTCTTCTCGCAGCTCGGCCCTACGCCAGCGGCCCGCCTTGGCAACTGTCTTCGGCTCCGGTTGGGCAACACCCGAGCGGGGATGATGTTGGGGATTGCAAACTGTGCCAGCAAAGCAAAGCAACAGAGGAAGCAGATCTCCAAGTAAGTCACGTTCCGCACGCAACCATCTCCAACCAATCAGCTAGGAGGAGGGCATGTTGGCCAGTCACGGGGCGCTGGTTCCATCAGTGTTGGGGCTTCAGGCAAGGCTACGGCTATGTTGCCAACTGCGGACTCCAAGTCAAACTCACTTTTTTCCTTCACAGGATACACACGAGGCGAAATGCCATGCTCTACAGTCGCCTTGGTGCAACACGAATACGGAGACTCCCGCTATACTGCTGCGCCCTTGCTACGCCTGTCTATTCATGTGAAGCATACAAGCACGAATACTGAGAGACAATTTCTCCTCCAGCTGCCATACGCTCCCTTCACCACGGCCGGCGCCATTGATTCCCAGGCCAGCCTTGTTAGCATCGGTCTGGGCCCGCTAATAAGTGCAGTATTTTGACCAGTGTGCCGCTCGACCTTTGCTGCGACGACTGGCAAGTGGCAACACGCTCGCGGAGTCTAGCACCAACAAAGCCACACCGCACCCGGCCAGCCGTTGACAGCAGTGACGATCCCAACCAGCCACATCTCCACAGAAGGTCCGATGGGTGCAACTTTGCTCCGAGCTGCTGCCCTGCACCCTGCAAGCCTTGAAATTATCCGCACCAAACACATGGCAGACAGACGCTGGTCATCGCATGACCTGGCACACCTGGACTGGCTACTGCACTCCAATAGGACCACTCGTACCAGCACTTGACTGTCAGCAAAGTTGGTAGCTTGCTTTGCTTGCTTGGGGCGACGATGTTTACGGCGGCCGAGGCTGGGCCCATCAAGCCACTGGAAATAATTGTCAATGACACCCGACAGGACTTGGCAGAAACGAGTCGCCGACTAAGAACATAGGAAATGACGCTGGCGATACTTTTTTTCCCAAGGGGAGTCGTGGGCATTCTTGTCCCAAGGGCCCCCAACAGTAGCCTCGTTTATCGTGAAGCCATGGCTCGCCGTTGAATTGGCCAATGGGTTGCAGACCGGGCGATGCATATTACCTTTTATTACGAGCAATTATGGGACCGTTGGCCTCGTCCTAGGCAATTCGTAGCATCCATTTGCCAGTTGCCTGCCAGCCAGCTTTGCCGGCCAACAGAAGTTGTGGCTTCCGACCTGCTTCCGGCCTTGCTCTCAGTGGCGCTCGCAAGAGTGCGGGGCAACGGAGCAACTTCCGCCTCGAGCATTTGCCTGGCTCACAAAGTCGAGACCCAAGGAAACGTTGTATCGTACTAAATAAACAAGGGGGCATTGACTAGTGGAGTCGATGTAGGCGAATAACCTTGTTGCTCTGTACACTCTGCGACAGGCCGTCCCGACGGGTTTGAGAAAGAGAGCTCAAATTGAAGCAACGGCTCGACCGCTTCGGGAGCACGCACTAATAAGACATAAGCTTGCAAATATGCTGAATCGTACAAGAGCATGGCAGCCACGCTGTTCAGCTCGAACCTTTGATGAAGTGGCTGTCATTTCCCCCACTCTTCATCTGCTTGGTGTTAATGTCATATGGCTCTTGATCAACGATGGCCGTCACACCCAATGTAACTCTGACAGCAGCGCGCCGCCGTCGCAACATGTACAAGCGCCGCCGCGACTCACCCTCTTTTGGACATGCACTGCGTCCTTGCCAAATCTGCGAATGGTCCAAGTAATCATGGTGACCGGCACGCAAAGATAGCCGGATATGCGGCTCGTTGACGTGCATTTTTGTGCTTTCGTGTGTCGGCAACATTTTCTTCCTTATACATGCTTGCCCGTGGGGTCGAATTGTCCAGTCTCCGGGTGCGACTCCCATCGAGATGGGCTATGCTGACAAGTGCAGGGCTTGTAGGCGCTTCATTTCCCAAGCTGTAACTACTCAAAAAACCACCGTGACTGCGAGGACACAACGGCTGGGTGTTTCAATGACGAACACGGCTTCAGCAGGAGGAAGAGCTGAGGTTTTGACATGTACCAGACAGATGTGGAGGGATAACTGCACGGTGATACTTGATTTCACCCGTAATAGGCAGCGAACAGGGTCGCAGGCCGGACAATGCACTTGTACATCGGCGTATTTGGTCAGTGATTTCTAATTAGAAATACAGACATGAAAAAGGTAGCTACCAACGGGCTCCGTCTGGTGCTCTATTGCACGAGCGGTCGTGTAGTAGTCTTTAGCTCCAGATTACCCTGTAGAACCTTCCAAGTCTAGGTAGTTCGGGACGCAGAAAGATGACGATTATGAGAGTCGGCAATAGAGAAATGATGCCACCTCAATTGCCGCTACGGAACGCAAGCAATGCCAACTTGCAAAGACCTGAAAGTTTTTATAAAACACATTGCTCTAATCTATGTGATTTTAGCCTTGCCATGACATGTTTCATCATCTAGCCACCCAAACGCAGTAAACGCCCTACCCATAAAAAGACCCCCAATGACTCGTCATGAAGAGGATTTAAAGCGACGCTTCCTTGTGAATCTCGATACCGGGCGGTGCGCCCGTGAGAGCCTTGCATTGAGCATAAATGACAAACTGGCCAGAGACCAGACCACAGGTCATGACGACACGAGGCGCCAGACCACTGGTGAGCAGCCTCACGGGCCCAAACTCGCGAGCGAGCTGGAACATGCGGCTGGTGGCGCCCTGCTTGGGATCGCCGGCGCCCTTGTTTATGGCAGAGAGCAGGGTGTCGGCCGGGTGGGACAGGACGGCGGCGGCGACACCGGCGGCGATGCCCGAGGTGAGCTCGATGCCCGTGTTTTGCAGCTGGGTGAGGGCGGCCTTGCGCTCGGTGCCAATGGCGCGGTAAATGACCTCGTTGACGGCCTCGTGGACGGTGAACTGGCCGACGGCGTAGGGCACCTGCTTGAAGAGCAGCGGGATAAAGCCCGAGTAGAAGCCGCGGAAACCTTCCTCGCGGGCCATGCGCATGAAGCCCGAGGTCAGGCCGCTGGCGTAGCCGCGCTGCGAGACGAGGCGGATGCGGGTGGCCTCGAGCGGGCAGAGGGCAATGTCGGCAAAGAACTCGGCGGTGGCGCTGGCGCCGAGATAGACGGCGGTGCGGTGGGGGACGGCGCGTTCGGGCCCGCCGGCGAGGTCAATGTACTTTTTCTTGAAGAACTCGTAGCCGGCGAATTTCCCGCCGCCTTGCACGAGGTAGCCGACGGCGGTGGGGCCGAAGCCGGTGAGCAGGGCCGAGGCACCCTCCTTGGCGACAATGGTGCGGGCGGCGCGGATCATGTTGTAGCCCTTGAGGGAGTCGTCGACCTGGATGCGCGTCTTGACGACGTCGATGGGCGTGGCGGCCTATTGGGGGGTTTGTTGGTTAGCTGCCCGCCAGGTCAAGTTTGAGGGGGGAAACACGTACGCCATGGGTCAAGGTCGCGGCCAGCGCGCCGGCACTGAAGAATTTCAGATAGTCGGAGAGGGTAAAGTCGGGCGTCTTGTCCTGCTTGGCAGCCATGATGGGTAAGAATGCGGCGGTGTTTTGTAGAGGCGCGGGGGGGAGAGAGAGGTGGAAAGAAGCGGCTGGTGGGAGGACAAGATGGGGCCGACGCGAAGGGGGATGGCTCGCCTGCGATGCGTTTCAATTGAGGGTTGAAATATGAGGTTGTAGATGAGTGATGGGGGCAGAGGAGAGATATTTAAAGCGAAGCTAGTGAAAAGCGCAACAATGATGGCTGGCTAGGGTTGCTGATAAGCAGGGGGGAAATTTTGCGCGAATGGCGATAGCTACGAGAGTCAGTCGAGCAAGCTATCTAACGATGATGACGTCGTTCCGATGATCCCGAAAGCGGCCAAGACCGGGGGTTCCGCTTGGCAGCCGATCTCGTCAGGGATGGCATTGGGCAGCGGAAGATATTATTATGGAGGGGAGTTTTCTTCTTTTTTTTTTCTCGAAGAATTTTTCTGTTGCAAATTTGCTGGAGAGGCAACTCTTGAAATATTTACGAATTGTCCTGTTTTGAGGTCAATCGAGTATGCAAAATTGTGGCAGCCCTTTGAATGACGGCGACAAAAGAAACTCCGTAGTACAGAGTAGACGACCTCTATTTAGCGGACACTTGGCGGTCCCTTTAGCGGAATAGAAGGCCTCTGGGAAGGAGGCTTCAAATTGACACGCCAAAAACAGACGCCCGAACGAATACAAGCTCTGGCATGATGATTTCGTATCTGAATGACAGAAACTAAACAAGATGCTACTGCTTTTATGAACCAAGCAAAAAGCTCATGTAATTCTAGTGACGGTGTAAAATGCTCCAAGATGTGTTGTGGGTTGGAACGGCAGGCTCCGGGCCGAAAGGCTGATTGAGGCCGCGGACGGCGATTACAGCGGCCGCGGACTTTATCCTGCATAATGCCGTAGTAGAATGCCTCAGCAGAATGCCGTAGCGTAACGGCATAGCAACGGTACCGTGATGACGCAAGCTTCAGTGTGCCACAGTTTTCGAATTCTGGCATCAAACTTTTCAATCACCAACGGCTTTTTTGCACCGCGACACGCCCACAGCTTGTCTGCACGGCCATTGCCCTGCTTGAACTGCTTTGCAATCTCAATGTCCGATTTAGCCCCAAACATGTTTCCGTATTCTCGATAGCCGTTCGCAGGCGCCTGTAATTGCTTTTTTTCTCTCTTGCAGACTACCCTCCGAAATGACAGACAACAGACAGAAGCAAAACTTGTCCGCCCTTCTGCTTTGACACGTTTGTACCCCAATGACAGTGTTGTGCGTTGATGCGTTTGCAGCGTTTCAAAACAAGCATGAAGATGGATTATTCTGCATAAAGGAAACGTGATTCAGCATAATCAACACAAAAAAATACACGTGTGCGACGTGATATTCACGTGGTGTCATTCACTTTTGACTGTCGTGGCAGGCCCCCGTTTCGACCGTGACCGTGACCAACAGCCGCACAACCTCATCACCAGCTGCCGGCTGCAACTTCGTCCCGCGTCCCGCAAACAACATCTCCCGAGCATCACCATCGCGATATAGCATCCATGCCAACTAATCAGGCTACTATTTGCCCATCTACTTTTCAGCAGACATCCGATTCTTTTATCCTGCTCTTCAATACAAGCGCTACAATGCGTCTCTCGACACATCGTCTGCCTCTACACCCAAGTCATCTCAGCCAGCTAGCCGCCCGCGATCATCGCGTATAACTTTGACCAGCATTCAGCGTCTCACAACCAGCTCACACGTCGTATAGTGATCAAGTGCAATGGCGTACCTCTTCCACATCCACAAGTCGTGGTCGCGTTGTACCAACTGTCTGACGTTTCACATGGCCTCACCGAATGCGCTTCTCCCTTCGTTTATTTCGGTCGCCGCCCGACTTTTTTTTTTCAAGTTTCCTCGCACACAAGGCAGATGATTCGCTGTCAACTCTCTCCAGAGTACGAATGTGGTGTTCTTCTGTGCTGCAAGCCAATACGAGCAGCATGTTACGCGAACCATTGCGCCTTGCTATAAAAGAATGACCGAACCGCAACACCCCAACCCTCCAGCCCAGTTCAACTTTTTCATCATAATTTCCAGTCATCATGGAGCATCTACATACTAACAAATCGTTCGAGTGCGCATTCTACAAGCGCGGACAGGGCAACTGTATCCGCGGGGCCACTTGCAAATTTATTCATGCTGAGCACACAGAAGGCCTTGCCAACATCGGCGCCAGTCTTATGCCAGTGCGCCATCGCTTCACACCTTCCAACTTCTATTGGCCCAGCAATTATTGGCCCAACAACACTTGGTCCAACAACACTTGGTCCAACGATTCTTGGTCCGCAGACTACCCCCAACCTCTGCCCGTTGTCTTGTCCCACAGCAATGTTCATGTGACCCCAAAACTCACTGAAGCAGAGGAACTAACGTCCCAGGAAGAGGTAGTCAACATTCGAGCTAATTCTGAAACAGCAGAAAATGACCATTACTGACATCTTTATTAGGTCGCTGCCCCTGAGTTGGCCTGGATCCGCCACCTCAAAGGTGTCTTCGTCACCTTTGGCGAAGGAGCCACGGTTGCCACTGTTGCCCTGCCCTGGGATACCGTGGCAGTCCGCCTCTCTAAGCTGCCTCAAGACTCTACTACTTCTACAGTAGCAGAGCTCATAGAAAATTATCTTGGGGCCCGGGTCATCGAGGCAAACATTCAATTGCTGTCTGCGTACGGGGGTCGCGTTGCGGCAGACGTTACCTTAGATGACCAAACAATTGCAACTGACCTCATCACTGCTGTGAGGGAGGATCAAAGCACCGAATTTGATGCAGATCGCGTCATCCCGGTTCACCATAGAGCCGCTAGGTTCAACACCATTAGCAGAAACAAGGTCAGCTGCTCCTGGCATAAGCCGAGCCGGACCGTCACGCTCAGCTTTGCGTCCCAATTCCTGGCCTGCGAAACCTGGAAAAAGTTCCTCACAGGCGTCTACCAAGTCTCTAAATCCAGAGTCTGGCCATCACGCCCGCACAATGATGGTTCCGACACCGACACTATATGGAAGTTCAAGATTGACAACGTGCCTACATCTGCGAATCGAAACGACATCATAGAGCAGATTGACGAACCATTCCGGCCCCTCAACGTACATATGAGCTGGGCTTCCTACAGCAACCCTATGGAAGCGTCAGTAGATCAAATCATGAGGAACTTGTCAACGGTCGGACCAATGGACCCATTCGTCACCACCGGGTCCTCGAGTCAAAGTCGGCGTTCTAAGATGACTGTTCGGTTCGTGGACATTGAACACGCAATAGCGGCTGTGCAAGAATTTGACGAGCAGCCTCTTCCTTTCTTCTCCCAGGGAAAGCTGACTGTCCAGCAGCTCTCTACCATTCGGATGTGCATCCCCAACCATGTATTCACGGCAGCATCCCAAGATATCGAAGCTCTCTACAGCGCTTGGAAACAGGACCACGTGTATACCACCATCTCAAAGGAAAGAAAGCCCTTTAGGCGTATCAAGTTTGAAGGCCAGATGCATGAAAAGGTGGTAAAAGCCCAAGCCACCTTTGAGAATGTTACCGCGGGAGAACTGCTACACGTGCCACGCACCGAGGAGGGTGGGTGCGTGGCACGTGTATCTGAAAATGGCGCGCCGCTGTGGTCGGCCTCACTTGCTACCAAGGCCTGGGCCTACCATAAGATGCGGCAGATTGAGCATAACTTGGGGGTCTTGGTCTTGTGTGACAAACAAAAGCGAACCCTACGACTGCTCGGACGCCGAGAAGAGTTTGGATCAGCACGGAAACAGATTGCCAAATTGTGCAATGAGGATCCACGCTGCGAATTCTCCATTCCCATTGATCATCATGATGGAGATGCGCTTCGATGGCTCCTTGCTGGTGGCTACCAAGATCTGGGCAGGACCGTTGGCCTTGACAAGGTCGCGCTGGACGTTGCTTCGCAGCCGCGCCGCCTGATCATTAGCGGTACCGATCACGATTACCAGAATGCGCGAAATTATTGGGACCACCGCTACAGAAACCCGGACCCGACGTGGAGCATAAACCCTGGCCAGTGCAACCTCTGTGGTCTTGACGCAGAATATCCTGTCTGCACGGGCTGCGACCATCTGTACTGCACCACCTGCTTCGAAGACATGTGCTTCTCAGGCGCGGGGACTCCTGTGCCGGAGCCAGCCATTCGCTGCTATGGCGACGGAGGTAAATGCATGAAACTGCTGACCATGACCGACATTCAGGAGAATGTTTCTTCGTTTGCCCTCGAGCTCATTTTTGAACGCATGTTCAAGACGTTTGTGAGCCAGAATCCGGAGCAATACCGCCTGTGTCCGACACACACCTGCGAACAGGTCTACAGGGTCAAGATGACGCCAGCGGGTGTCAAACCGACGGATGAGTTTGAGTTCAACTGTCCGCAGTGCAACTTGGCACTTTGCTCGACGTGCCATGTTTCGCACGAAACGATACATTGTCCTCTGAGAGAAATCGAAGAGGATGAAGAATTATAGTATGTCCATTTTCCCCCTTGCTTTTTTTTTGCTGCAAAAGAACCGAAAATGTGGGATATGAGGACTACGGGCCCTGCTATGCGTTATCTTATCAATATAATTATCCACTCATCAAAAGTGATTGCGTTACTGTGACTGCGTGACTGTGACTGTATGTGAGTGTCATTCAGTGGGTTGTGTGAGATGGTACGCAGCGAGCTTGGATTTGGGCTTCTACACGTTGCATTACGTAGTGAAGATGATGAATACTGAGACATTCTCTTTTCTTTTCTTCTCATCATCATTCTAATCACGCTTACTCAGGAAAGATGATTTAGGATTTCTTAGAAACATAATCGGATGAGCTGTGGGTAATAAGCGTAGGCGGTGCTAATGTCATTTAGGTGGCGACTGCTACATTCTTCGCTTTACTCATACCACTTGTTCTTATCGCCATAGTCTAGGTATCAATACTAATACTACCGTAAACCTCTTTATATTACATGCGACCTGTATATACTGCAACTTTATATGTGGACATGTGTGGCTACTTACTATGAGGATAAAAGGTCTCGACTAAAAAACTAGTCTGAGCAGGGCCACCCTTAATCGCCTTTTGCCCGTTTTGGCAAACCGGTGATGGCGTTTAGGCGTCGCTCCCCGTTGCTGCGTCCATTGACAAAGTCGGGATATCCAAGTGTCAGCTCAATACCACCAAAGAGAATGCGATCAACAGCCTCGACGCCAAGCATAAAGCTATCAGTAAAAGTGGTCAGCAGGAATTTTTCGAGATGCGAGGACAGTAATGTAATGTACCTGTGGTCCTGGTTGCTAACTTCATATTTCCACGAACCAAAGCGGCCGCGAGAATAAATGTCCTTGTCCTGTAGATACGGCAAGATCTTGTCTAGCGCATCATTACGGTCTAGGTGTGGCGTAGGATATCCATGGTCGAAGCGACGGATATACGTGCTCACAATCTCGTCGTCAGGAGCCAGAAGCTCAGTATTAATCAGGCCTTGAATACAGTCCGCCAAGAGTGTCTCGTGGTCAACGGGCTTGTACGATGACTCGGAAACCTCGAGCATCAGAGACCAGTACGGACCAGGCTGCGCAGCTGATGAGTTTGGCCTCTGACCGTTGGCGAGCTGCTTGGTAGGAAGCTTGACATTCTCTCGGGGTTGGTTGTTGGGTGAGTAATTGGAAAAGATTGTAGCGCGGTAAAAAGGACAGTTATCCTCGGCAAAGTATAGCTATGCAAAACTTGGTAAGCTGTGTTTTTTGTGTGTGTGTGTGTGAACAGAGCAAACTGTGTGTTTTCAACTTACCCAGCACTTGTCTCCAATACGCTCAGGGCGTTGTCCACGGACGCCAACACCAATGACGTTGGTGGAGGAATAAAAGAGAGACCTGGAAATCTCTTGGAGCTTGGCATCGTTCATGGAATCGGCAAGATGGTCTACAGCCATGGTGGAGACTAAAGAGCCGTATTTGACAATGGTTCCTAACCGGACTTGGTAAGTATAGCAAACTATTATAGCTTGTTGGGACGTACCATCTTTCAGATGAACTCTTTTAGCGTCGGCGTCGACCTTTGTGACCGTGGCATGCTCGCCAAAGCTGGTTCTGCTCGTCTCGAGCGTATCGGCTACAGCAATCCAGATACCACCTGTACCACCTCGTGCAGGGAACCGAAAGGTTGCGTTTGGTCCCCAAGGTCCGGCCACTTTGTTCTGGACAGCGTTGGAGGTGAGAAGCTTTAGGTCAGGGGCGGCGACACGTTCTCCAAGCCAAGTGGCGTTCATCTAGAGGTTATTAAAAAAAAACAGTCAAATAATCAAGAGAAAATCACAACTATACCTTTGTAGTGGGGATAGCCCACACCTTGAAGTTATAAGGACGCATGAAAATCTCAGTAAGATATTCACCTAGGTTCCTCACATTCCACTCGTCAAAGTTTTTGGGCTTGTCAGCGGGATCACGGCCGCGAGCTTGCAGCGAAGCCTCAATCAGGCCCTCTAGACATTTCGCTTGTTCTTCGGGAGACAGCGCAGCGATACTGTTCTGGAACGGGTAGGCCACCCAAGTGCCCTTGTAACGGCAGTAGGAGACGCGCCGGTGCGTGTACCAGTCGTCAGGCTTTGGCAGCGCCTCATCAAGACAGTCGTCAAAGTACTTGTAATGGGAGAAGATGACGTGGCCGCCAACGTCAAACAGCTACATGTGTGAATGTGAGTCCTGAATGTTTTAATGGCAGAACCCGTGGGGCAGATGGGGGGGGACGTACAAAGCCCTCGGGGGTGACGTCGGTGGATGCGAGACCACCAGGTGTCTCATTCGAATCTAGAATAAGCCACGAGGCAGTGTTCTAAGGTGAGAGAGCTAGTGTTAACAAGGAGCATTGAAAAAAAAATGTTTACGTCCAAGTTCAAGCATACCAATTGTTGCAGACGCTTAGCAGCACCCAGCCCTGTTGGCCCAGCGCCAATGACGAGCACGTCGACCTCACTTTCCAAGAAACAAAAAGTTAGCAAAAGAACAAGATGGTTGAAAGCGTACACACATTTGTGAGCTGCTCATTTTCTTAAAGGTAAAAGGAACGCAAAGAAATGCGTAATTGAGAGCACAGAAAACAGCGCGATGCGATTGAGGAGAAAAAGTTGGGAATGAAACTCCGCCAAGTTTGAACGGGGAAACTTGAGATGCAGGGGCGGGCGTTGGGACTAATTTGAAAACATTGGCTGGGCATTGGAAGATTAACCCAATTAAATTATTAGTTCAACCGGCCGGATCCTAATCCCGCCTCCTCACCACCAGCCACTGTACTGGTTGGTAAAATGGCTTCGCAGCCCCGCCAGCGAAGAGATTGTTGTATTCGTAGCCGGGCGATGCATTGTGACGTGGCCTTTTTCGTTACACATACTGTAATACGTGGGGTAGCTCAGCGAATCGTCGACGGACGCACTGTTTATTGTCGAGAATGTCAATTGATAACAGAAAGGAGCTTGTCGTCAAGTCCGTAGCCATCATCTCCCAAGCAAACCTGGGGCCCGCCCCGCCTCAACCACATGTGGCTGCCCCTACGTACATGTACGGATACGCTCGCTATTACTGGCCCAGCTTTACATCTGATCTAATTATTAGCGTGTCAGCGGGCCGTCGTTGTCATGTTGGTTGGTTCTGTCGCAGAAAGGCAGCTCCAGCTCAGCCACAGAACAAATGCACAGGAAGAGGTTTTCTCCTTCTGAATCAACGATGAAACTTTGGTTCGGGATTTTTGACTCGAAGCCGTCTGTCTACTTTCTTCCACTTTCCTTCTTACCTGCTGCAATTCAGTCGTTTTCGTCGGCGTTTTCATCCAACGTTGGCCACAGCAAGGATGTCGCGCATCAAGAGCCAACAGTTATTTCCGTCCCTCGATCCGAACAAGAAAAATGATTAGCGCGCCCCGGCATTGCCCATGCTGGCTGCAATGAAGACCATAGACATCAGCGGCTACCCCCATAGGGAAGAGTCGAGACCAAGGTCGGGCATCAGCCCAAATGCCGTTTCCAAGCTCAATCAATACCAAGGATAACTCGGGTTGCACCTCTGTACCTTTGCACCACATATTGTCGACGGAGTTTGTAATTTTGAGGTACAGACTATGGAAATTGTTGCTTTCCATACTTTGGCTCAAAGCGGTGTGAAAGATGCCAGGATAGAGAGCCGAGAAGGAACATGAAAGTGTACCCCCAACGTCAGAAAAGAGAGACGGTAGCAAAAGGCAGTACGCGGTCTCATGAGATGTAATTCAGTCTACCGTACAGGTATAAAAATGATCAAGCTATTTACATGTTGCGATTCTCATTAAAAACCTGGGCGCACTATTGACCCGAACGTTACTTGGAAAGGCAATTCAGACGCAGCGCACTTGTAAGCATAGCTGGCCTATGGAGTCACAGATAAACAACAGGACATGCGGCCAAGCGACAAGAAGATGGAGATGTGCAAACGAGTGCAATCGATGCGAGATCCATTCATATGCTCTCCAAAAGTTTGACGGCCTAATGATACCAAACTTCTCCAATCGTGGAGATTACGCCTCGCGGGTAAAGGACACCCATGTTGGTGCCTCCAAGGGGAGCTCGTTCAACAAGATGCTAGCATATATGAATCATCTCCAATTTGGAATGCCCAAGAGGACAGCGAACAGCAAGACATTTTCCGGCATGAGATCAGCAACAGTGCCACAGACAGCAGGGCCAGTGATGATACCAACTCTTATTGCAGATAAGTATCACAGCCTCACCAGCAGTGTCTAAGCCTACTCTCGAATTAAAAGCATCGTCTCACGCAAGCACAAAATATTGCTCCCAAATCGAGGCACATTGCAATGTATTTATCAAAAAATGATAGTCATTGTTTTGTATTGGCCGAGTTGCCTGCCGTCGAGGCAGCAGCTAGCTACTTGGATCCCCCCTTGCGGCCTGCCTCTCGAGCCTTGTCACTGCCTGGCTCAAACGAGCCTGAAGAAGCCTGGCCGCCCTTGGAAGCAATTTCTCGCTATACATGACTTTTTGTTAGCATAATTTTCTCTTTAGGTGTTTCCTATGCGCACGAGACGGGTTTCTTGCAACTACATACCTGCTTGTCGGGATCCATGCTGGCGAAGCCGCTGTTGTGGCTGGCTTGGCCTCCCTTGGACGCAATTTCTTGCACTTCTTCTTTGGGACTAAAAAGCGGGTATTAGTGTTTTGTTGGTGTGTGTGATTACGTTGAAGATGATTCTCACCGATTGGCAAAGTTTCCGGGATTAGTATCAGCCATGGTGTTGAATCGTCGCTTGGTCTTTGATAAATCGGTGGAACAGTAAAGTGAATTTTTTCAGTAACTGTATCGTATAGTGACATTTCTGGATATATATAGTTTTGATAAAGGCAAGGAATAGTCGGTGTTGGGTGGATAGGCTGAACTTGTACATGACGGGTCAACAGCATCACGACCTTTCAAAGACGTCATTTCCTTTTCAGTCGCGCACACTCATCATCTATTACATCAACTTGTAAACTGGTATGAGAAATCCACACTGTTCTTGTTTAATGCAAGATGATCAATCCTTGAATGTCTGCCGCGATTCGGCTGTTGTGCCGCGTCGACGCCCATGTTTATGGCCCCCATTCACCGCTTGTATTGCGCAAGGCAATAGACAGCTTTACTTGGATACAAACGTCATATAAGCTGTTTGGGGGCGACAAATCTGACGTCTCAGCCCATGCAAGGTCCATCATATCATGATCCGAGGCTGTCGCTGGGGACAATACCTCCGGCATAGCTGAATATCCAACTCTTTACCTTTTAAAATATAAGTGTAAAGAAAAAAAGGAAAAGACAAATACAAACGTTTATTTAGTTACCGAAAAACTAAACCATCTTCTCGACGCTAATAATTTACCGAATTTCTGGAATTGTCGAATTCGCTTGGCGTCACCCTGATCATGGGGGGTAGATGCTTTCTTTGTTTGCGTGTAATAAACTATGACGCCGCCGTTATTCCTTTGTTCTCCCTGTATCCAGGCACACAGGCACGCCTTTTCCAACGGGGCTTGCCGTTTCAGTAGACGTCGTTGCAGCATGAAGTCATTCTGGTGTAATGGCGGTGCCCAACGTGGCGTACCTGCGCCGTGACGTCCTGTGTCAAAGGACTGACACGTACTTTTCGTAACCGTATCGCATTCAATTCACACGGTTCTGCACAAAACCCAAATGTAAGCACTAGTGATCTAATGTTTCTCCTGTGCAAGAAACTTACACCTTTGTACTTGTCTCTCTCCCAGCATCGGCAACCGACAGTGTTTTACTGTTTGCCCTTGGACCGACATGTGCTTCATTTATATGCTCTACTATTCATTTGTATCTTTTCGACAGCAGCTGGGTTGGAAGTCAGCCAAGGCAAGTGCGGTACCTCATTCGGTAAGAATGCTCCATTTTGCAGTTTTTTTTTTTTTTTTTTGAGGCACCAGTCTCATGGCGTCAGTACACGCGATTAGAAGTACCAGGCTATGGTAGCATGCTTTTGTCGGACTCGGTAAGTTGGTAACATTTCTGACGTACACAATACACAATACCGACTCACTCACTAAAAGAAAAGGATTCTGTTTCCACCCTTGAGTTTGAAGCGCCCGAGTACGAATACAGCGATCAGTCAGTAGCTGTCTCAAGCAACACCAATCTCGTGAGCACCGCAAACCAAGGCCTCGCCAGGGAATACGACAGTGGCCGCGTGGCCAGGGCAGGTACACACGGCCTCAACGTCGAGCCTGTTTCCTTTCTAACAGAAGCTGATTGAATTCTTTGATTTTCTGCTTTCGTTGGGAAAATGTTTATTCGCTGAGAAGGGACGTCGTCGCGTGCATGCTTGATGGCACATGAAGACTACGTTGACGGCTTTTGACATTGTGTCTCACTTACAATAGAACAGCGCGCCTGAGTAAATGAATAAAGAATCGAGAATACATGCTTTCAGCTCGAATACTGAATGTTTTCTTTTAATAATTTAGCAGAGAGAACATTGGCAATAAGCTACACGGTCAGTATTTCGTAGAATAAACCGGCAGACAATCTACAGTGGGTGAATAAAGGTCCCAAAAGTAAAATGTTGCTGAAAAGACCACCATTATGGACTAATGTATTTGCCCTGAATATACAAGAATGAAACCCCCCACCCCCACAAACCTTTTCTAGTCAGTGCTGCCAACTGCAGAGAGATTCTTGTCTTTCTTTGTGCGTACTGTCTTTTAATCTGCCGTTCATCCTCTCGATGTCCCTGGCAGTTCAATCGATCGGGCACCCATCCCGCCCGCGCCCGCGCCTCCGCCTACACCTCCCGACGGCAGCTTCTCTCGAGGCGCCGTCGTCTTGACCTTTTTATCCTCGCTCGGGTCGACGGCTCTTTCGTTGCCTCCAGCCGCTCCGGTGCCGGCGATGCCCGCGCCCTCGAGGCCCATGTTTTTCTTATCGCGCGTCTTGTTGGCGGATTTGTCGCCCGAGCCCTGTGTGGTGTACAAGGCGGCGCCGAGTGCGCCTGCACCAGCAACGGCCAACAGGAGTTTTTTTTCTTGGGACATGGTGTATATTTTCTGATTGAAGTCAGAAATTGATGTAGAATTCTTTTCCGAAAATTTGTGAATCATTCTATGGTGTTGGTGGCGGGTTCTTGCTGCCCTTTTATGTAGGACCCTACTTACAGACGACGACGCATCACCACTGTCACATTGACGCAACAATGATGGACTGGACAGCGATTGCCGACAGTCCAGTCACCCACGTTTACCGTTACCCATACGCTTCTTATTATAACGGTAGCTAATTTTGAATTTTTGAGAGGCTTTGTAAAAATGTCCAAGCCGCGTTAATATGCAAGTATTGTCGCTATTTATCAGGACTGCCGTACTTTCATGATTCGAGCAGCAATGAAGCATTAGTATTTGTTTTCATCGTCACCAACCTCGCGCTTGCAGTTGCTTGGCCTGCGTCTATTACTGTGTATAAACAGGAGAATACTCCAATCATCACCCATAGCTGGTTGACCGCGTAATATTGACCCAGGGTAGTTGACGGCAAAGATTCGCTCAATGCCGTCGTGGTCCAGACCACCACACTGGTTCGCTTTGATGCCGGCGGCGGACAGCACGAGGTAGTCGAGCCCTGTCTAGCGATTCGCGCAGTTTTCCAAACACGGACCGAAACCTCGGCCAGGTTACCAAGATTGCATTCTTTTCCAAGAAATGTCGACGCCGCTGTTTTTCTTTTCTTTCTTTTCTTTTCTTTTTTTTCTTTTGAATTTCTTCAATAGCTACGTTTTCCATAGTTTTTTGCTTGCGGTTCATCCTGACGACTTTGGCAGCCGAAGCTGGGCCGGCGCGGCGCTGTTCTTCGTAGCCAATCCCGAGAGCGCGCCGCCGGTGACGACGGGCTACACGGCCGGTGAGATTTTGTGGTTGGACCTTTTCCGGCCCAACGACTTTATCAAAAACAGACTGCATGATTTGGAGTGGTAGAATGTAGAGATCGGCTTTGTAGAATTAATTAATTGATTTTTTTTTTTTTTTGACTAGATCAGGGAGATTTATGCAGTCATGTCGAGATGGGGTTGAAAGCCTGACAACCTGCCTTTTACACCCAAACCAGATTTCAAGTATATACAAGTTTTGAGAGTATGAAATCTCGTCATATTGATTCTTTATGAAAAAGCGGCGCAACTACAGAATCGCGTCATGGTGGTTGACTACATGTTATCTTGACGAAAAGAGTGACTTGTAATTGTCAACCAAAATCCAGGAATTTGTCAAGCAATTTGTGGCTTTGTAGTAGGTCTGTAGTGGCCATGTCGCGCGTGGACGGTCCTGTTAGACCTATTATTAGGTCATCCAGTCCTGACCACCTGATGGTCGGAATTGACTGGTGGCTTGTCGGATTTGACAAGTCCTATGTATGTTCTAGACTCAACCAATAGTCACAGCATCGCTGGCCTACTCGTGCTATTACTGTACAAGGTGCAGATAGAATTGGTGAATAGATTGTTGATCCCGTTCCATGCTAGGGGACTAAATGCTGCTCTACATATATTAGTGTTCCTTCTTGCATGTGTGTTGCGTCAATTTCGACGCGCCTGTTGCCAGGATCGAGTGTATACGTATGTAAACGCGTCCATCTCTTATCTGCCTTGCCTAAGTCTTTTACCACCAATTAAACTTTAAGGCTATCGCGACGCCGAGAGGCACAAAGTTTAGTCTAACGTATTTAGTAACACTACGTTATAACGGCCTAATGCTATGAGTAATTGATATAAAATTGATTATAGATCGTGGGGAATGTTGTTTTGATAATTCATCTATCTTTCTATAATTTATAGTGTGTAATTAAAGTTATCGTGTAGTTGGCGAATAATGCATCGAGGCATGAGTGACGTCACAAGTCGAGCCACTTTTGATCGACAGATACTGTACTCCTATTTGGTTGACAGATGAAAAAACCCCTCTATTATACAACGCTTATCTTGTAGTAATTCTTCGAGTACTACAAGATTGTAACAGTCTAAGCCAAGTATATCGACCACCTAACTGGGCGACTATGACGAGTATAATAAAGTCAAGGAAGAAGAAGTTTCTTAGAGTCACTATCATAAAGACCGCCTTCAAGCATGCCTCTAGCGTGCCTCCCAGGGTGCCTTTGAAAGCGCCCTTGAAAGTGCTTTTGAGCGCCTTGCGTGCCTTTGAGCGGGCGCCTCAAGAGGATGACTCCCATCAACGAGTACAAAGCCGTTACGTAGCCACCTTTGCAGATTTCCAACAATTTCGTTGCAAAATCCGGGGTTCCAGAATTGGATAGCTAAATAGGCTCTATCCGTAACACGGACCGTTCCAACTATTAAAGACCTGGTGGCCACGCGGCCCTCTTAGCACCAGCTGCTAGTGGAAATCTAGTGTGCGGCGTGGGCACGTTCCCGTTTCATTCCATCTCTGTAACTATTCTCATGATCCCCCCCCCTTCAAACACTGACAAGGAAAAAAGATGGCAGGTCAATTGGCTTACTTGAGCTCTCGGGCCTCCAAGCAAGTCGTCACAAAGTTGCTCGTGGTTTTTTCGTGTGCGGGCTTCATCCTGACGCTCATCAAATTTACTCCCAGCGGCGTACTGCCGGACAGTATTCAGAGCTTCAAGGCCGTTCCGCATGCGACGACGAGATCAAATTACCGAGCTTGCCGAGAGAACAACATTGCAGGATCGCAACATCGCTGGAATGCTGCGAGGCAACGATACTTGCATCTAAAGGATGACAAGTTTACGTAAGTTTTTTGTTTTTTTTTTTTTCCCCGAGATGCATGCACTTGTGCTTTCATGTGCAAGAGGCTGCGAATATTGGAGAGCTGACGGGGGAATCCGCGCCCTTTACAGCATCGCCATGCAGACATATAACCGCCGCGACGAACTCAACGAGACTCTCCATGCGATCCTGAGCGAAGAGATTCCGTCTCTGCTCGAAGTCGTCGTGGTATGGAACAATGTCGACGAGCAAGCGCCTGCCGATTACGTCTCCAAGCACCGCGTCCCCGTGCGGTACCGGCAGTCGCCAGTCAACAGCCTGAACCAGAAGCTCTGGCCCGATCCCGCCTACAAGACGCAGGCCATCCTCCTCAGCGACGACGACGTGCACTACCACCCCTCGGACGTCGAGTTTGCCTTTCAAGCCTGGCGCGCGTTTGGCCGGCACCGGATGACGGGCGCCCTCGCGCGCTGCGCCGAACCCATCGAGGACGGCAAGCTCAGGTACTCGCTCTGCGCCGAGGACCAGGACGCGTACGCCATGGTCCTGACGAACCTGGCCTTTGCGCACATTTCCTTTCTGGACTACTACTGGTCCGACGAGGCGGACATGACCAGGATGCGCAAGTACGTGGATAAGCGCATGAATTGCGAAGACATTGCCATGAACCACGTCACGTCGCTGCTGACGGGCCAGGGACCGCTGCAGGTGGCCGGGCGCAAGAGGTACGTCAACATGGAGCCCGCGTCGGGCATTAGCAGGAAGCCGGGCCATATTGAAGCTCGCAGTCAGTGTCTCGACGACTTTGCGGACATTTTCGGGTGCAAGGCCCTGATTAACGAGACAGGCCACATTCAACGGAGTGTAGTAGTACTATGAGTTTGAGAAGAAGAAAAAAATGGCAAGGAGCATATTAATGAGTGTATATATCCGGGCTTCTTTGGCCCTCGTGTTAATTTATAATCCGCCAGCTGCCGGTCCCTTGTCTATTTGGTTAGTCTAGTCTATATATACAGTATCTATCAAGTGGCCAATATATTAAAATTCCTTGAAAGCGGTTGCACAATAGACAAAACTGGGACGGGACGGTTCTCTTATACCACGCACAGAGTTTTTAGCATAGTCAAGTTTTCTATACAACATGTCGTTCTAACCCCCGGGTCGTGGGACTTTGGAATTACCCGCCTGTATTAATTATACACTACATTTCGTCGCTGCCAACGGGGTCCCAACGCCCCAAGCCCGCGCGAGATAGGAGGACACAGCGTTTTTTGGACAAGAACAGCTTTGGCCCCTCTCGTACGTCTTGCGAGCAAAAGCGCCCCCCCAAGTGGCTCAGCTGCCGAGCTTCAAGTAAAGCAAAGCACCCTAGGCTTGTCGTACCTTGAACAACAGGCCATTGAAAAAAATAAATTAAATTGATCATGTAAAACTAGCAAAAGAAAAAAAAGAAATTTAGCATCTATCTTGCCATGGCAACCAGCTTCTTGAGCGCAAGCATGGCTGCTGTCGTGTAGTCGTCATTTGCCATTTTCTTTTCCTCGTTGGGGTCAAACACCTCGACCGACAACCACCCCCGAAATCCAGTCGCCAGAACCGCATTCAAAACCTCTTGGACCGGCAAGTACCCGCCGTTGCACGGTAACGGCCGGTGTCGCCGACTCCATTCCGCTTTGCCTTTATCTCTTCCCAGGGGCGGCGTGACCTTGTAGGCGTCGGATATCTGAAGCACAAAAATCTTGTCAGCCGGCACCGTAGTCGCCAGCTCGTGCAAGCTGCGATGCCAAGACGTTTCCAGGGTGGTGTCCTCCTTGTCGACGGATTCGACGTAGCCCGAATGTGTGGTCGGATCTGCGTACTCGGCCCCTGCTGCCTGAAACGTGTCGAGGCAGAGTCCGAGGTTTGGGTGGTTGGCCTTTTCGACGATTTCCCACACGGCTTTCCAGGTTGGCGCGTGAGTCGACCAGCACCAGTTCTCGTAAGCTACCCTGCATCCTTGGCTGCTACACAGTTGTGCGAGATCTTGGAGGTCTTTTGCCAGGACATTGCTGTCGCGTGATATATCCTCGGCGTCGGACGATCCAACCTTGATTCGATCTTTTAGCATTTTTGATAGGGCTACAAAGTGTAAAATGCCAAGAGATATGCCAACTCACTTGCAAGGTATCTGTCCCTAGAGCCTCCATGATGCGAAGCCAATCTTTTGCCTTGGCGAATGCAGCTTCCCGACGTGGTGCGTCCCACCCCTCAAATCGAGGAAACGGCTGCAGCATCATTATCTTGAGGCCAATAGCTTCGGCGGCGTTTTTGATCTGCTTCGAGGCCTCGATCAACACGTCGATATCCTTTTCGCTAGCGTCTTTGTGGACGGCAGTTTGGGCAAATTCGACAATGTCGGGCATGGACATTTCCATTCCATCGAATCCTGCGCTCTTGATGCTCTTCATACGTTGTAGCAGGCTTTCGCCTCGCTTGGAGGTGATGCTGCATGACGCAAAAGAGGCGGGAATGCCTACTCCGCTGTATTTTATGACCATGTTGAAGTGCAGTGGCCTGCTGAGACGAATTAATTCTGTGAGAGTTGATTGACCTGAGATTTCTTTTTCTTCTTTTTTTTTCCCGTTCAAGACTAAATAATGATCCGTACCTACATGCAAGCTTTATTACTATGTGGTGTTCTGTCAAGTAAACGTCATGTTTGCGTCGAGCCAAGTGGAACATTTATCTCGCCGGAATTCATTCCGTTCTCAGATTCGCCACGACTCCGGTGCATATTACGCGTTAAATATAAACTATACTCCATGTTCTAGACAAGGCCTTGTATATACAAGTACAGAATTCTTTTTGTTCAGCTTCCAACCCCTTTATTTTAGCATTTCTCTCGCAAGGCTTTTCAAGAGCCTTTGGAAGCTCCAACAGCTCTCAGGCGATAAGGATAGTATAAGGCGTTAGTGATGAAAAAGCCAAACTTTCATCTTGAAATAAAAAGAAGGAAAGATATGCTTAATATTACGTAGATGGTAATTATTTGACTAAGAGTCCTCTGCCTAAAATTACCATCTATCATTGAATATACCTCTCAACTAGCCATCGTTACGGGAGCGACGCTTTTCCCAGACGACGCTAGTACCTCTACCCGTCACGAGATTGTCGCTCAATCATTGATTGAACCCACCCATCTCTTCCCTCTCATCTGCGATACATGGCATTTCCTAGGCGCATAGCGACATTACTTCAACGGCATTTCGGCGGCCGACCAACGCTATTACCCGGCCGTTGCGCAAGACTGCTTGTGCCGGCTTCTTCCCAGCTTTACAGCACATATGTGGACAAACGCCTCTACCTTGAAACTCACCCAGACGAAAAGAACATCGAGAACCCGTACAACGTCGGCGCTACATTCCTGGCCACGTCTCACAACCCGTCGTCAAATACAAGCAGAGCTTTCCCGCGCCCTACGGACCACGTTCGGGAACGAATCAGAACCAGGCACCCTGCTGAGCTGTGCCTAGAATACCTGCCAGACCCTGGCGCGCCGGGCGACCGACAGCTTCATCTTACGATTACTGAACAGCTCCAGGTCAGTGAGTGCGAGAATTCTCAAGTCGTCACCGCCAGGCCCCTGGCGGTGCAAGGCCAGCCTCTGCCCTTCAACGTCGCACGCGACGCCGCGGTCGCCGCCAAGTTTTACGACCCGCTGTACAACGACCATATCCTCATTGATGCTTGGAAATCCGTCGACTATTCGTACAGAAACGAGGCTCAGGCGTATCAGCGGCTGGGCCCGCTGCAAGGCATCGTCGTCCCTCGCTTCTACGGCTCCTACACCGTCGACATGCCCGTGCCCCAGGCCGCCCTCCAGCACCACCACCACGCCCAGCCGCGGCCGGTCCGGCTGGTCCTGTACAAGTACATCAACGGCACGCAGCTGTCATCAGCCGAGGCCCGTCTTTTCAGCACGAAGCAGCGCCAGGCCATTATGCAAAAAGTCCTCAACTCGTTCAGCAAGATGCGCCAGCTCGGCGTGTACCACCTCGACTTTCACCCAGGCAACATAGTTGTGCTATCCGCTGAACAAGGTCAGGAGGTTGACATTCGATGTATTGATTTTGGTCATAGTGAACTAAGTGACCCATCTTATGTAATGCCGACATTAGACCCGGAATCTCGTGAGAGTGTGGCCGAATATTGGCGAGACGAAGATTTGTGTGATTGTATGCTTGATTTTAGCCCCTTGATCGATTGGCCGTGGAACGAGTGGCTCGAAAATGAATATGTAGGGCCTAAAGCTGGCGCTCGTTTATAAAGACAGTTTATTGCAGTTGTACGTCGCAACGAGCTGCCCATTGGCGTCTCCGTCGTAGCCACTTGCAGCAAAACAGACAAAAGACAATATGCGTAAGCTGGCCACAACGGAACAACTATGGGAGGTACCGGAGTAGCCAAGGTTGTGGACACTACATGAAAAATGATTCACGATAGCATCAAGCAGATGATATAATTTCCCTTGCCGACTCTGGTTCATCATGTCGCGCCGCTTCCGAACGAGTAAGTGAGCTGAAATTGTCCAATACGCAGAGGGAGAAAAGGGAAACCGACACTTTGGACTCTCGTGAAGAGGCCAATCTTGCAGCACATTTCCACTTCGACTTATCCTCACAGCCACAGAGGCACATGTCTCGTTGCCCCATCACAAATCAGAGTCTTGGCACTGCAAGTCGATTGAGGCAATGCACAGTCCAGCTCAATTCCTTTTGAGGCCAAGTTGCAGAGAATCGGCTCAGGTAATTCATGAAAAATCCAGTGTCTACTTCTCCGCTTCTCTGTATTCCTCACAGGCAAAGAAAAAAAAAGAAAAAAGCAACAACTCTTTAGCCGTTGTCAAGATTGAGAAAACACCATGGTTGCTCCAATACCTTACATGTCGACCAACCAATAAAGAAAGCTGCTGCGCTTCGGACCTTCCTTGCCGTGAAATTCCATTATTAAATCTTTCCACACCGACTTTTTAATTTTTACAACGGGCGCTCCCGTGTAATGCCGTCGACGGAATCGTGACTGCTACGCCATGGTAGTGACATTGTGACGTAACTACCAGCATGCCCTGGTGTACCTGATTCTTTGAAAAGGAATCAGCCGATGAGCGCAAAGTGCATCATTTCCATGTAATTCTGACACTTTTTAGTCCTCATTGTGACCAGGGATCCCGGAGCTTTTGTAGCTGCTGGGGCGGACTTGACGGGCCAAGTTGTGCCACAGCAGCCCTCCACTGTTTCGACAATGTCAATATTGACTGCAGCAATACATTAGCCATTAAATCACAAGCTGGTGATAACTCGAGATTGGCTCCGCAGAGCCTTAGAGATCCAGTGTCAGCAGTCCAGCAAACCCAATCGACAGCAGCCGAACCACAGACAACGTGGCATCTGACATAGACAAGATCTCCAAAGGCACATTTGGTCCGCCAAAATGGTGTCTTCCAAGTCAACTTGGGTCCCCATATTTGGTCTCAAATCTAGACTCTGCAGCAGACCCAAAACGGTCAAGACGCCCGCCGCTTTTGAACATCAATTCAAGAAAAGCCACGGTGGTGGCAACGAGGACAAAAGGTGCCGCTGGGGGCCGTCTTTCCATGGTTGCCATGTAACACGTAAAAGAACTAGGTTTTTCCATTGTTCAAGTATTGTCCCTAGAACTAATATACTCGAATATATATCTCTTTACTTGGAAGCCTCTGTCATTGAAAGCAGCTACCGCCCACATATACGTAGGCCCTTTGCTATGCAGCAACGAGCAGTTTTGCAGTTGCAGTTGCAGACGGCGCTCCCGCTAGGCACTCTTCTGTATGATCGACGCATAATCCAGAGGTGATAGGTAGACTTGAAACAGGGGTTAGTCCAAGACAGTCATATGAAAAGGTGTAGAATATACCTTGATAGACATTCCAGAGCTTTCTCCCATAATATAATGTAATTTTGTCCCAACTTTTTTTCCTGCGCTGGTGTTCATCATCATTCCTCTCTGTCAACCACTACTGAACAAAAAAAACCTAATGCCTGAGCTACCGAGCGACATGGGCGCCAAAGCCCTCACGCGGCCAAAGAGTACGGCACGACTTTTATCTTCATTGCCCTGATGCATGAGTAGCTGATGTCGCAAGGGTTTCTGCTGCAATTATTTGGCATAATTTGGGACCGAAAGTGTGGCAACCAAAAAGTCACATGAGCATAGGGCACAGGGAAAGGATCTTTGGAAGCTTCCAGCATCTCATTCTGGTGACTCGCGATGATATTTCAGTGGGAAATTCAAGCCAATCTCTTTTCAAATTTTTTTTCCTTTCTTCAGATTTCTTCTCGCGAGGAGAAATCCAGTGGAAAGCCAACTTCTTTTTCGAAATTCTTTTCAAATTTCTCCTCGCGAGGAACTTTCAGTGGAAAGTCCAAGCCAAATTTCCTCGAGATTCTCTTCAGATTTCTTTTTTCCAGTTTTTTTCCAGCTAGCAGGTCTTTGCTTCACCTATCTCCAGTAAAGACTGGGCAGCAGTTTTGAACAAGGGCATAAAGTCAAGAAGCTTGCCATTGCTACAAAACTGGCTATAGTATCTCACGAGCTCTTGAATGCTGCTCGCGGCCTGCTTGCACACCATCTCGGGCAGTGTCCCGTCAATGGCTATCGGTGCCTTATGGAGAATGTATGGCGTCAAGATGCACAAGACGCAAAAGTGATAGTAAGTGCTGAGTGTGCTCTATTGTCAGCTCTGTTGAAGCGACTTTACCCAACATGGAAAATGGTGCTTACTGAACAAAGAGAATGAGTGGCATGTGGCGGTTCCCGCAGAGGTTAGTATACTGAAAGAAAGAAGCATACCAACTCAAGCCTTGCTGATAAACTCGTACAGCTTGTCTAAACGTCATATTCTGTGCCACCGATCGTGCTGCATACGTCCACTCTGTCAACTGGAATAGCTTGGCAGCTATCACGCGAGGATTGTCCGGGCTTAAACAAAGGTCTCGACGGAAGAACGCATCATCTATGATGGTGAGATGATCCTGAAAAATAAGTTGGCAGAGAAATGTGAGCATCATACCTATAATGGAGCTGGACAGATCTAATAGACACCGCACAGCGTTCCCCTCGGATTCTTCCGCATGAAGATTTGCCTTGCCAGCTCCTCTCGCGTACTCACTCAATGTTTTGTTATAGTCTGAAATCAGAAAAAGTACTCTAGGGGAAAGGACTAGGTGGTAAGTATGATGCTGCTGCAGGACGACAAAGGCTCACGAGGCTGCCATTTACCTGTTGGAGGAGACAGCAGCACAACAGATATTTGCGTGCACCTGCTTATCCGGAAAATATAAACTTTTCGAGTCGATCGGCTGCTCGGCGTGCCACTGCTCGATGATTGCCGCACCAAAGTCGGCCGCGAATCCCTTGCCGTCGTTTAGCTTATTACAGCCGAGACAATACAGCGATAGGATACCGAGTGCTTGTATATCGGCAATGCGCCGCGGGAGGCCCGTGCCATTGTACAGCGCAGATATTGCCTCGCGGGCGAATGACTGCCCCAGGTCGTCGTCTTCAAGTTTGCTCCTTGCTCCGAATCTGGACGCGAGACTTGCATCATCCACGGCCAGAAGGGTACTCAGGGCAAGGAGCGAATCTATGAGAGCCGTGGAGCAGTACAGACCATGGCCTGTTCCGAAATCGCGCTTAAAATCATTTCTATTAATGGGACAGAAAGAGAGGCAGTCCCTAGAGAGGATAAGGTCGAGAAGCTGCGGGAGCTGCAGCCGGTAGTGCTCCAAATTGGCGCGGAAATGCGACGTCTGGGTATTGATGCCAGCCAAGACGGAGGGCGACGGCGCATTGCTAGTTGAACCAGCCAAAACGGAGGGCGACGGCACATTGCTAATTGAGCCAGCCGGTGTCGTTGGACTGTTCAATACGGTAGCCACCGGACTGATGGTCGACGTGGCCTCGGTCACAGAAGGGCTTGTGACGGTGGAGGTGTCTGGACAAGTGACGAATTGTCGTCGAGGTCAGAGCCAACACGCATATGTGCGAGGATCATGACTATATGATTGCAAAGCGGATAAGATACATACCCTTTTGGCTACATTCATCTTCATGAGTGGGCCTCTGCGCTGCCAACGACGATGAGACTTCTGCACGAGGCTGGCCATCAGAGAGCCGGCGCACGATGCTATTCAAGTCGGCCGGACTTGTTTCCTTGGACGATAGGAAATCCAGAAGCGTGTCGTTTTCGAAATTGATCAACTGCAGTTGCGCCAGCCTTTCTCGCAAGTCTGCCTTGGATACACGGGGGGTTTCGACATCAACGCAGTCGACATCGCCTTCACGACACGCTTTACATGGCTTCGAGTCGTTTCCATTGCACTGTAAGCGTCGAACAACGGTATCAGTCGAGCGAAAACAAAAAAGGAAAGTCATGGTCGTCAAGGTAAAGAATACAAAATTCGCCTGGACTCACTCGTGGTCGACCCTACCTTGCGTTTCTTGCGGCGACAGCGCTCGCAGGCACGATGCGCATTTGATTCCCCGCGCGGCATAGCGGCCGGTTGTTCTTGATCCTAGTTTCGCGACCATTCATACAAGTTCTGGATTGTCATACGCGCAAGACCAAGGGGATAGCCTATTATTTATGCCGGAGATGTCCCCGGATGGGTCTGCTTGGTCAACGCACCCATTAGGGGATTGGCTTGTGGACTGAGGGTGTCGAGGGGGGGGAGAGGGGTAGTCGCCACTCGGCGCACCTATACATGCATACTCGTCGAATGCCAAAAAATCAGAACTCTGATGTGCTGGTTGGCTGGCTAGCTGGGGAGAGGTATGGGGAGAAGGGGGGAGAAAGGCAAAGAAGAACAAGGGAATGCAAAGATGTAGTGGCAAACACGATGGTTTGTTCGCACATCAACTCAAAAGGGTGTGTTGCAGGATCGCACTAAACACCAATCAAAGAGAAGAAGAAAGAGCTGCTGGCCCTCGGCGGCCCTCCGGACACCCTCCGTCAAAGGCTGGGGTTCCGTTTCACAATAAACACTACCCAGATTTAGAAGACCTTTTTTTTTTTTCAAGGGTCTAAGGATCCATAAAAAACAAGATTTAAAAAGCCGTTACACATTCCTACCATGTGCTCTTTGCGAATATATAGTAGGGCAATCGTTGTTGTCTGCTGCGCTTTGTCGGTTCGTGAGTTACTCTCCGTAGTCAGGCAGCTTTTCCTTCCCCCGCGTTTTCCAATTCAACGGTTGATGCCAAGCCAAGCAAGCAGGCAAGAAAGCGGATGCGTGTCAAGCGTGTCTGTCAAGTCAAATGTGTTCTTGATGGGTGCGTAGTGCAACATGGTCTCCCCCCCCCCAAAGTCCCCCAAAGTCCCCGTATCTCGGCTGAGGGGCTAGTGCGCACTCATTATAACGTCAGACATACGTCAGTCAGATCGTCGAAATGCACACCCCTTTCGGGTCGCCTGGCGCGCCCGCGGAGATGCATCGATTCTTACCAATCATCGCACTATTCCGTATCGGATATCATCCCTGGTTCACTATCCGGCATCAATGTTACCTCGAAAGGTCGAGAGTAGTAGAGTACTACCAAGGTCTGCAAGAGGGGTAAATGTACTTCCAAAAACAGACGATCCTGTACATCTACGGTAACCAATTATTGAGCTGAGACGGTGTGAATGGGGTCGACAGTTGGTGGGTTTCTCGCGCGAATGGAAACATATCTTGGAGCCCCAAAGCCCATCCGAGTCCCCGGTGGATGCGCCAAGGCTCCCTATTCATCTCGAAATTCGGCCTTGGGCATCAGTAATTACCACCCCATGCACCCCATGCACCCCAATCGCAGACGCACGCATGACAAAGCCAGGCTGTCGGAATTATCCCACAACTACTGCAATCCTATTCACGTGCAAAGATGACTTGGTCACGTCCATGCTGCCTTTGTGCCTTGTTCCCAAGTTCCTAGTTGGTATGCTACTTGAAGGACGGATGACTACAACTTGACTTGCTGGAGCCCCTCCCCTACGGCACTCGCACGTCCGACAACGGTTATGCTTGCGGCTGGGGTTTTTCGGAGCTCGGCGGGGATCTCGTCTGAAAACGATTAGGGATCATTCGTACTAATAAATAAGACCAACTAAGCAACTAATGCAGGTAGACATAACTAGCCAGTGGGGAAAAGCAAGTCCCATCTCGGCGCCGGCACCGCTGACGGGTGGTGGTGGTGGTGTCTTGCAAGCGCTGTCAACGGTCTACTAGTGAACTAGCGAGCAAAGCTTGAAAAAAGGCTTGGCATGGTCGTACGACAAAATTGGCTCTCATGTGTGATCATGTAATATAATCCAACAGTAGTCTACACAACTAGCTGCATATCTAACTTGTAAGCTACAATCTGTCGAAAGGCAGGAATATCAGTTGGCTCTGATATTACGCTCCTTCACATTCAAGTAACTTACAGTGCCTCAGGTAACAACTTGTATGGTGTGTATCAGCGCTCCAAAGACCACTGCTTGCATCGCTGCCTATATCAACGCGGCTCTATAGTACCAACGATGGCATGGACCTAGTCAGTGTTGACCATCAGGTTCTCTCGGTGATTCTTGGAGCATTCATCAATATTAGGGGTCCATTTTCTTGTGTATATACTGCCATGAATCGAGATCAAGGTGAGACAGGCCGACCCTGGTTCCCGCTCATCTCGATTCGTTCTCCTGTCCACTCTTCTGGGAGCTCCCAGTCACAACTCGACTTTCAACTGCCGGATGCTACGCCGTTTAATAGTGGCTTTTATCTTATTCGGCCGAAGTAGTGCCAAAAGGTATAAATGATGGTGGCCCGTAGACTACTCTGAAGCGTTTCTTGGCCATCCTGATAATCGAGATGTAATCTCCTTAATAAGCTTCTTTATGTCTACGAAAGTTCTCATCTTTTCATCTTTTATGTCTAGAGCTTTTTGAAGAAGTTTTGATTCTGATTTTTTTTTCTTCATTATTTATTTTTTCTAATTCTAAGCCTAACTCTCCTTCCAAAAAAGACGTTCTCTTAGGCAACACAGAAAAACAGTTGATAAACAACGTGTGCGCTATGCTTAGGTATCGTGTGTAAAAGGGCAGAAAGAAATACACCATTTCCCCCAACATTGCACCTTTGATCTGTGCAAACAACAATTGTCCTCCTCTTCTCTTGACCGAAACAACATTGAGAAAACATTTGAAATCTGTGCCTTTTGATGGGCCTGCCCGCGGCATTTGCAAAAAAAAAAACACTTTTCTTTTCCAAGTCTGCGCTTCTCCGTCTCCAGCAGAGGAGGCCTCAGCCCAGTTCGCCGGGCGGGCTTTTCTTCGCGCTTCAACTCCAGCTGCGCGAGACGACTGGAAAATTCATAATCACCGGTCGCCTGCGAATGCACGACATGGCGGTGTAGATGTTTTGATATAGCTCAGCAGGCAGCTGCGTAACGGCGTAGCCCTGGGCAGAGGAGTAGCGGCGCTCGTCACCGTTGTAGCTGCCCACCTGTACCGCCAGTCTGTATTCAAGGACCAGTCCCTCCAAAAATCGGACCAAGCTCTGGCTGCGCGTCACGTACAGCGCAAAGTCGACTGCGCCGCTGGCAATGGCAGTCATGTCCAGATTTTGGCGCGCTCTGTCAGCCTCTCGTAAGCGTCTCTCAATCATGGCGGCATAGACGCCGTCCCGGTCCCACTCGTCGTCGTCGCGGCTCTCCTCGCGAGCGGTAAACAGTAGGTAGTTGTTGCTTGCGTCGTCAGAGTCGGAGTCGGAGTCTGAGCCCTCGATTCCGGCCTCGCGAGCAAGACGCCTAGCTTCCTCGGCTTCCTCGCGCTGCTTGGCCACTTCGTTGGCGCGAGCGGAAAACTCTTCATGCCTCTCATGAGTTTGGGCACTTGGCGGGATGTGGGCGCCGGTGACTAGGCATTTCAGGAGGGAGTCGTCAGAGACGAAGCTGGCGCGCTTGGTGGACTTTGCTTTGCCGACGCGGCCCGGGCTCCGCGTGGCTGGCTTGAGGCAGCTGCGAGGGCTGATCTTGGTGGCCTTCATGGCGGCCTCGAGCATGGGCAGGCTGCAGTTGGACGAGGAGGGGCCCGGCGCGGAGGAGCCCGAGTTGGCCATGCTCGAGCCAATGCTCTTGTTGATGTTGTCCATGGTTGTTTTGATTGGCACCATGGATAGAGGTTTATGTATAAGAAGAAGAGCTTTTTTGTAGGCGTGTAATTCTGAACACAGAAAGGAGTGCTCCCCCAAAAAAGGATTCAAAGAGTGATGTGTTTATGAGTGGAAAGTAGAGACAATGGTTGGTCGGTTTTGTATCGAATTGGTCAGAAGGAAGCTCTCAAGAGTAAAGACAGAATCAAGGCGGGAGGGAAGGGGGGCTTATATACCCGCAAAGTGAACCTGAGAAGCAAGAAAAGCAATTAATATACTTTAGAGTCGAAAGAATTTTCGAAAGTAATCTTTGTGGCGTAGAATATAGCATACATCGTGATAGTTGGTCGTCCTCAGATTGCTTTTGCTGAGCGTCGTGTAAGTTGTTGTGGCGGCGGTTTGAAAAGTCTATCTGCGCCAGTCAATCGGTGGCGCCCAATCCAATACTCCAACTGCCGCAGATCCAGGCACATGAAAAGCCTCAAACGCCGCTCAATTGATCATTTAGCTTTTTATACTCGAGTTGTACGCCACGAACTTCCTGTGAGGCTTGCCTCCACATAGTAGAACGGTGCCATCAAAGACTATGTCGTGGATTTGGGGTTCTTTCCCCAGAAACAAAAGCAAAACCGTACAGCTCACAGAAAAGCCTCTTTCCTCAGTGGCTATTATCGACATCATTCATTCCATTGACTACTTTTCTACACTGTAGACGACTTTTTTCCACAGCCCAATAAGTCAAAACTCGGCTGCCCAGTCCCGGTTCCCCACCCAGCGCTGCGCTCCCCACACACACCAAGAAGGGTAAAAAAGTTTCCACTCGAGCATGCAGTCCCTCTTAATAATAATTAACTCATCCAGAATCCAACAAGCAGCCACCGAGCGAGCTTCTGGATCTAAATGGCCTGGTTAGCTCAATCGGTAGAGCGTGAGACTCTTACGAGAGATCACCATCTCAAGGCTGCGGGTTCGACCCCCGCATCGGGCTTTTCCTATAACATCTCGATTGAACGCTCGGTGTTGCTTACAATTTTTTGTCTTCTTTTTTTTTTCTTCTCATCCACACACATATGCTCTTCCTATCTACTTCCTCGATTTTTTTTTCTTCACATTTTCTCCTACCTGTCTTGCCATATCACCTCGCATAGCTCAACTCTGCAGACTTATCAGTAGCCATTAGGCCGTCGTGGCAATGAATATGTCAAACCCTCGAAAAAACCAATACTGACAAAACTCTCCACTGGCTCTATATCGCATGGTATAAAGAGATGCAGGGAGAAGTGAAGCGGGCGACCAACAACGGGAAAACAAGGCGCAGATATAAACTAGACACAAAAAGTGCCAAAACCTCGAGGAGGCCAGCTATGCCAGGAGTAGTTGGTTTGTCCAGTTAACAGCAACGAGGCCGCGTGCAATCAGCATGATACGAAGTCCCTCCGACGGGAAATAATGACCAAGTTGTTTTTTGAGTTTGATCATGATATTCTCCTCGACTTGGCCTGATGGTGTTGGGTTAGCCAGGAGCTTGGCAGCGGGGCCCTTTCTGTAGCACCGCCCATCACCTTTCAGCCCGTCACCATCGCCATCAGCTCAGTTCATCATACCTTCTCATACAAAACGCAGCTGCATCACCCGCCCGCCATGGCCGCCTTTACACCCGCCCTCATCGTCGTCGATCTCCAAGAAGACTTTTGCCCTCCCGTACGCCCTTTCCATTTTTCTCCTCATTTTCCCTCAATCACTAACCTCCTTTCCTACCCCTCCAGAACGGTTCACTCGCCGTCCAAGACGGCCGCTCCATCACCCCCATCATCAACACCCTCCTCCGTCTCCCCTTTGCCCTCAAAATCGCCACTCGCGACTGGCACCCTCCCAACCACGTCTCCTTTGCCGCCACCCACCCGAACTCTTCCCCCTACACCTCGACCTACACAATCACCCATCCTTCCTCCTCGTCTAGTGTCCCGCAGCAGTACACCACGACACTGTGGCCGACGCACTGCGTCGCGCACACCCCCGGCGCCCAGCTGATCCCCGAGCTCGACGCCGCGCGTCTGCACCGCGTGCTCGACAAGGGCACGCGCGTGGACCGCGAAATGTATTCCGCCTTTTGGGATCCGTTTGGTGAGTCGGACAGCGGGCTGGCGGGGTTGCTGCGGGATGCGGGCGTGACGGATGTGTACGTAGTCGGTTTGGCGTTCGATTACTGCGTGCGAGCAACGGCGGAACACGCCGCCGAGGCGGGCTTCACAACGGTGGTACTGGAGGATGCGACAAAGGCCGTGTTTTCAGAAAAGTGGAATGACGTCGTGGCCGAGCTTCAAAGTAGAGGCGTCCATGTGGTCTCGTCTACGTCATCAGAGGTGCAAAAAGTAGAGTCTTTGTTTACATCAAGATAGTCGGGACGAGACAAGTACAATGGACGCAACATATGAACAATGAAAAGTATGTTAAAATAATGTATGCCTTGCAAAAGCTCTATAAACCGTAACGAGGGGGTTGCACGCTATGTACCGAGTGCATGTTATCTAATATTGCGTTGTGATGCTACGTCATTGCCCTCTGAAATTAAAAAAATGACCCGATCCAATCTTCCATCTCTTGGTATCATTACTTTTCCCGTTCTTCTTTTGTGTTGATCACCGTCTAGATCGCTGTTGCGCGGCCGCACTCTTGCCAGTGGCCTTTTCCAGACCATTTGTCATGGCTAGCGAGACCGGCGTGACCGGGGGAGCCGGTGTCGTGCTTCTCGAAGGAGCGGCACTGCGGTTGTGCTGCATGTGTGCGCGGACCAGATGACCGGCTGCCAGGGCACTGCAGAGTGACAGCTCACCAGCAAGGACAGACGCCGCAATGATGCGGGCAAGACGGCGGGCATTCTCACCGGGGTTCGTCGGGTGCGAGCCGCGCACGCCGAGAAGATCGAGCATGGAACTCTGTGGCTCGAGAATGGTACCGCCACCTAGCGTGCCCACTTCCAGCGAAGGCATCGAGACCGAAATTTGCAGTGCACCTTTGAGGTTCTTCATGATCGTGATGCAGTTGGAGCTCTCCACGACCTGAGCGGGATCCTGGCCGGTGGCGAGGTAGATGGCAGCAACAATATTGGCCGCGTGCGCGTTGAAACCACCCATCGCACCAGCCATGGCAGAGCCGATCAAATTCTTGCTGATATTGAGCTCGACAAGAGTGTCCACGTCACACTTGAGAACGCTCTTGACAACATCCCCGGGAATAATAGCCTCGGCCACGACGCCCTTGCCACGGCCCTCAATCCAGTTAATAGCAGCAGGCTTCTTGTCCGAGCAGTAGTTGCCTGAGACTGAGACGATGACCATGTCGTCGAAGCCGCTCTCGGTAGACATGACGTTCAGCGCGTGCTCGACACCCTTGGATATCATGTTCATGCCCATGGCATCACCGGTGGTTGTGCGGAAGCGAATGTACAGGTTAGTACCGGCAATGGCAGTCTTCATAGTTTGGAGGCGAGCGAAGCGGCTGGTCGAATTAAAAGCCTTTTTCATCACATTCTGGCCCTCTTCAGAGTCAAGCCACAGCTTGGCAGCACCAGCGCGCTCCAGAGTCTCAAAGCTAACACAAGGACCACGGGTCATGCCGTCACCAGTCAAAACAGTAATCGCACCGCCACCAGAGTTAATGGCCTTGCAGCCTCTGCTGGCACTGGCAACCAAGACACCTTCAGTGGTAGCCATGGGGATAAAGTAGCTCTGTCCATCAATGACGAGGGGACCGGCAACACCAACGGGGAGGGGCATATAACCAATAACATTCTCGCAGCACGCGCCAAAGACGCGCTCCCAATCGTAGTTTTCGTATGGCAACTTGGATCGGTCCAGGGTGTGGGTGATGTGGGAGGTGGCCTTGGTGCGGGAAATAATAGTACGGCGGATCTTGACAGCGCGCGTGAAGTCGCCGAGAGTCTTTTCGAGGGCGTAACCGGGAATTTTGCCACGCATGGACATGGCGACAACTTCCTCATCCGTCATCTCGGGTACACGCTTCTCAAGTAGCATCTGGTCTAGTTCGGCATTGCTGCGATTGGCAGAGGGAGTAGGCTTTGTCCTAGTCATAGTCAGGCCATCGCCCTCGTCGTCGGTGAGGGCGGGGGTGGCGGGCTGGGTAGGCTGGGGAGTAGGAGCGACGTATTGTCCCAGGGGGATGGAGCTGGGCTCGGTTTCGTTGAAGCGCTGAGCACGAGCAAGCTCCTTGCGGTCAATATGATGCTCGGAAGTCTCAGAAACACTGGGTTCATTGATGCCCCAGCGGGCAATGTTGAACAGGTAGCCGTTCAATCCAACGCTGAGAGCGAGGGCAGCAATGATCCACTTAGACAGAATGGGATCTTCGAGGCTCTTGAGCAGGCTGCCAACTACGCGACCACCGACTCCGTAGCTGTCAAAGTGACTGGCCTGTGATCCGTGGACAGCAGCATCGGCGACAGCGGCAGGAAGAGCGTAGTGGACGGAAGGGTACTCAAGCTCATACTTGATAGGCGTAAGGATGGAAACGAGAACAGCCTGGCCACGCGACTTAGCAGCGGAGAGAATGACATCCAGACCATTGGCGGCCACCTTGAAAGGGTCCACGGGAGGGGTGGAAACGACACCACCCAAACCACCAGCCCAAGAGCGAAGGGTAGCAAAGGAGCTGCCACTGCGGAAAGGAATGGTGCAAATATTGACAACATTAATTAGAACAAAGCCAGAAATCATGAGAACCTTGAACTTGGGGACGCTGCTGCTCTTCATGCCGCGACCAAACAGGGCCTTATCCTCGGTAGTCTTGGCGTCACCAGTGGGCCAGTCGTTGCTGGAAGCGACATTTTCGGCAACACGGCGGCTCACGCCGTCAGCCTCGAGGGCCTGTCGCATTTCGAAATGGCGCTTGATGCGATTAATCTCGAGCTTGATGCTGAGAATCGCAGTGTAAAAGGTGAAGAGCAGGAGGCAGTCAAAGAAGAGGATCCAGGCGGCGAGAAAACAGAACTGCTGAAGACCACCCTGAACACCGGAAGCCGCACCAAGAACCAAGATAGTAATCTCGATGGCATAGTCACGAATAATCTCATAGCCCTTATCCTTGATGGCAGCGTGGATGGCGGTCCGGATGACGTCCTGAGTCTGAGACTTGTCCTTACCTTGGGGGCCTTGCGACTGGTTGCGACGAGCTTCGATAGCGTGGTTGAGGACAGCGCGAGTGAGGACAATATTCTTTTCAAAGCCAATAGTGACAACGAGAAAAGGCAGCCCCTCGGAAAGTAAGATGACGCTGATAGGGACACCAAGCTTGGTAGTGACGGCGAGACCAAAGACAAATGCAAAAGCAGAGGCAAAGAGAGTGCTCATGCCAAGCCAGAGGTTAGAGCCCATGCGGCGCATAGACAGAAACAGAGAGACAAACGTCAGGTGCATGGAAAGATAGCCAAGAACCATGATGACAATGTCGAGAGTCTCGGCGTTCTTGAGCAGATCGATAAACTCGGTCCAGGCGTTGCGAGCCCACTCGAAAAAGGTATTGCGGGTGTGCACCTTGGCAGCCTTCATGATCCACATCTTCTCCTCGCGACCATGGCGGGTGAGGACCGTCTCGCTGTCCTCGGAGGGAATTTCCTGAGCAGCTGTGAGGAACTCACGGGCCTGGTCGTAAGGAAGGGAGTAGGCGAGGATGCTGTCCTGGGTGTAGGTAGTGAATGGGTTCTCAGTAACGGGCAGAGAGGTGATGGAGAGGTTCTGCGGGGTCGGAACGGCCTGGGCGAGAGGAGCGACATCGAGAGAATCGTCAGAGAGGGTGTCGGGGAAAACGAGAGTCAAAAGGGCGAGGTGGTCGGCCTGGCTGGTGCCCGGAGCATCGGGCTCGACGCTTTGCCATCGCCAGGCGGTCTCGGGACCAGCAAAGAGCTGTCGACTGCCCTCGGTTAGGGAGGACCAGTCGGCCTTGCTAACGGTGGCGGTCCTCTCGAGCAGGCTGTCTTGGATGAGGCCAATGTAGGAAGAGCTGGCGAGAACTGCGGCGAGAACAATCGTGTGAATAGGATGCGAAGCGGCGAGGCGACCGAGGAAGTGCAGAGAGGGCGTGATGGTCTTGCCGGCCCAGGTCGGAGGAGCGGCCTTGGCCGGGCCGGTGGTCTCGCCTCGAAAGCGGGTGGGAAGAAAATTCATCTCGACGGTATCTGAAAAGGTGACTCGGCGACTCGGTTTACGACATTGGCGAGGGCGCGGGGCTTCGGAGATGGGTCCTAGGCGGGGTGTGAGCAAGTGCCGACGAGCAGAGCGGTCCATTGGGGAGAGCAAGAGGCATGTCCATGGGTGGATGGGGTCGAGAGGGAATTATAACGCAAAGACGTGAAGATTTCGTAGGATGCAGCCGGACAGAGCGAGGCAGTGGCTGAAATGAGTTCGGCTGGGCTTACCTGAAGCAGGACCGCTGGCAGGATCGAAAGATGGGTAGCGTCAGACGCAGTTGCAAGGCTGGCTGCTGATGAACGATTTGTTGAATTCGCAGTCGGCGGTGCCGTGGGAGCGGTCGAATTCCGGGTTCTGGATGACGTGTTTGCCCGTGGCTTGCTATCGTCTACACCCGTCGTCAGTAGGCTGATCAAGAACAATACCAACGCAAAGCGCGCCAATGGGGGTGGTGTGGGAGGCGAGAAGGAAAAAAAGCTAGTTGGCGCGGCATCGGAAAGGGGACAGCCCATGTATACATACAGGTACGGATGAGACCAAGCAGTGCAACGGAAACTCTGCAGGCTGCGCAAAAAGACGGAGAAGAGGACGAAGAAAAAAGGAGGGACAAGAAGCAAGAGATGCTATGTTCTGGTGTTTAAGGCAGTATGGAAAAAGAAGAAGGGAAATAAGAGAAAGGATCCCCTAACCTAGTAATAGTTGAAGTAAAGAGCCAGCCAGTTAAGGTGGACGATCCCCTGGCGAGATTTAATTGCGGGCCCCAAGGAGAGGCGTTAGCGGCCAGGCAGGGGGGCCAGGCAAGCAGGGCAGAGATGATGTTTATTAGTTAACTAGCAGATATAATAGCGAGGCAAATACAGCTGAGAAATTTCCCTCACTGCGGAGCCCGTAACCTGGGAATGATCTCGCAAGCAGCTGCTGTAATGGTTCATTCGTGTCTCATCGTCACTTTTGGCCACTGGTGCTGTTGCATGCTACTGGTAGCGCGCGTACATGCGTCATGTCTCCTTTGCGCCTGCCGGTGATGCAAGAGGCCTTTGCCATTGCCGGGCGCAGTACGCGATAGCGATAGCCGTAATTTATCCGTCGCGTAGGTCATGCACCCTTGTATACTCGCCCTGGCGACCTTGCACTAGCACCATCTACGTACAATCTCGTAGTTACGGAGTGGTTACGCCGCAGTTCCTCGCACCTGCGACGCTGCCCCACTATCAGAGCAAAAAGCTCAGACACAGCCTCTGCGGTGAAGCGCGACAAGTGCAACTTTCCAGCGCGCTTTTTGCGAATACGCATACGCATACGCTATCATTGCCGACCTCGTCACTGGAGCATCATTGACGTCTTTGTCCGCTTCACGCGACGATTCAATTTTGAAATGGTCATGATGATCTGTTGCCCTACTTCACTCGTTATGCTTTCTGCTCACCAGTTCAGGCTCGAACACAATCTGTCATGCATGCATCCCGTTCTCCCCTTCACCATAGCTGCTATCAACGCTGTTAAGCTGTTGATATTTGATATGATTGATGCTGTGATGCAGGCCTGTTTCCACGCTTAATAAGCACGCATTTTTCGCTACAGTAATCCTCCCCGCACGCTTAATTCACCGTTGTTCCCCCCACGTACCAGATTCAATACAAACCCCAGACTCAGGCGAACTCGACTCCCGACGCCGGGTAGTCGCCGCCTCGTATTGCCAAATCACCCCTAAAATCGCCGGCACGCGACCGATCCCTTGGCTTCTCGGCCGCTCCCGACCCCCGCAACTGCGGCAGCGCCAGCATCTTGCACCTGTCCTCCTGGAGCAGCTTCTTGGTCGTGATGCGGTCCGGGTAGTTGCGCAGGCACATGCTCGTAAAGTGCGTCCCGTAGTGGATGCCCCCGTCGACGCCGCCGCTCGTGGCCTCGCTGCCGCCCGTGTACCCGGGCAGCGGTCTGAGGACCGACGAGAAGTTGGGCTCATGAAAGTAGGCAAACGCGAACCTCTCCCGCGTGTTGAGGCCAACCTTGTGCGGCGTCGACTTGAGGTAGCTACCTGTCATGTACTGCAACATGTCACCTTTTGTCGCGGTCAGTCTTGCCCGCAGAACAATCTTATTAGGACCCTGCCTACGTACCTGGAAAGACTGTGAATACACCCGGGACAGGTGGCACGTAGACCCAGCCGGTCTCGTCCTCGTGCATGCCGGCCGCGCTCTTTTCCCAATTGGCGTAGTGCTCGCCTTGCTGTGGCGGCCTCACGAAAAGACCTGTAAAACATCAGCACGAGGCCATGGCGGCGGCGCCTCTACTGGGTATACATACCGCCAACGTCGTCCTGCGCGGCCATGACCAACAGACCGTAGTCTGTGTGGGATCCGATGCCGCGCCCCTTCTTCCCCTTGCCATTAGTCTGATCTCGGTGCGGAAACCTGCCATTAGTTAGATGCATCCTGGTTTTGGCTTGGGGGAATTATCGCCACACATACCGCAGAACTCGCATATGATGCCATCCGTCCTCGGTATACTTCTTGAGAGAACCTTGCGGAACGCGCAGGCCCAGCTCAACCATCTCCAAAAGCCGATCGCCGCTCCGGGAGAGGTCCTCTGTATATGCTGTCATGTTGTACTTCATGTCATTGTCCGGCCACGGGCACGGCCCATGGCACGGCCACTTGGCAGCGACTCTGTGATCCTTTTCACTCAGATCTTTCGTCACGGTGAAAATCTCCGAGTAGTCAGCCACGCCGTCCGTCACCTCCTCGCCGGAGGCAACGTAGCCCGAGTAGCTCTCCTCGTCAACGCACCGCCGCTTCTCGACACCGCTGCGGCGGAAGAAGCGTTGGCTGGCCGCGTTGGCGTTCTGGTAGATGCGCTGCTGCTGCGGCGACATGGCTACCTGGAAGATGCCATCCCGCCGCCAGGCCTCGATCATAGCACGGGCCATGGACCGGTCATTCGCCGACCCTGTGATCTGGTTCGGCAGGACAAAGGTGTTCAGCCGGCCAACAGTAGCAGTAAACCCAGGCGGCATGGTGCTGGCACCAACCACGGCGTCGCCGCGCTTTGCGACGAGCCTGAGTCTCGCTGCAGAGTAACGGCTGGCGATAGCGCCGCCCAGACTAGCTGTGCTTGCTAATCTCGATTGCATTGTGTAAGAGAAGAGGTGCAAAAAGAGCCCCGAAATAGAAGACTATCTGTAACAGTAGTTCTCGATGCAAGCTTTGTGTAATAGACGTGCTGATCGAATCGCGATCACGTTGATAGGAGACAGCTATGTGCGGCCCTTTAATACTTTTACGGAAAGGCCGACTTCTCTTGCGGCAGGTGATTGCTCAAATGCCACTGCAGTGGGAATTGACCGAAGCCAAAGTAGATATAAGCTTAGTCCGCCTGCGAGTTCACATGGAGTCTGCAGGTCATCGCACTGTCAAGTTGTACCACCGAAGGGTCCAGAATCAACGTCAGCCTGGACTTGGGCTCAGGTTCGTGGTGCACCATAAAAGTACTACTCCAATCTGCATGCTCGTGCGAGTTGTTGACGATTAAATGTGTCACAGCTCCCTCTTCTTCAGAGGGACACCATTGTATCTCGGACTGCGCCAGCGAAACTTTGCCACAAAAGCCGTACCAAGTTCACTATCAGGTCACCAGCCAGCGAGAGCTGTCTGTTTCTCTAAACGACACCGAGCCGCGTTTGCGCAAAGACAGAGATAAAAGAGGATAAATGAGGTAAGGAGTATGTTGGTTCGAGCTATTACACATGACTACACACGAACACTACAAGACTACCGGGTTTCAACCACAGAGACGTATTGAATACTGGCCTTCGTCTGCTAGAGTGTTCCGAGGTGAGCTGCTGAAGTGACGAAAATGCCAAAACCTGTTTGTCTATTTTCTGACTTAGCGATTTCACAGAGGTCATACGGGATTGTAGATCACTCCAGACCCTGCACACTTGTAGGCCTGAACACTGCCGTGTAAGAGCCGCCGATGTCGACGAGATTCGCATCTCGTGGCAATCATAAAGCTAATTGCGCTCCGGCATCTGCCATTTTCAACGAGGGCGTCTGGATTGCGAGACACATTTTTTACAAGTTTCCACTTCACGAGACCAGCCCACTCTGGTGCACACACGTCGTACGCTGGATCATGTTTACCGCAGGACACGCCACGGCCGTGTGCCACTGCATCAACCCTGCCAAAGACGACGAAAAATCCCCGATTATTGGGACGATCTGCTGCATACGAGTTCTCTTGTGAGCTTCATTAGCGTTGTGCAATCCTCGGGGAAATTTTGGCTGTCGAGTGCTGATACGATAGAAAATAGACCGGACTAGACTCATGCTAGTAAGACGGCTGGCGAGAGACACGGTCAACCGCAGATCGGATTTGATATAGCGTATCGGTCTTTCTTTTTGGGACCCAAGGTCCGTATCATTTTCACACAGGCATTTGTCCTCCTCGAATTCCCGAAAACTAAAAAAGAGGCAATCGTCGAGCTCATGGATTGTTTGCCAAGCTCACGCCATGGTATTCCACAGACATGGCGATGTTTCTCAGTTCACTCGCCTCGTGAAACTTCACATGTGATTGGGACAAGAATGAGAGATGAGAATTGTGATTTGCATACAAATGTGCAATAAATGCGTTTCATTCGACAACCATACGTAAGCAAGCCGACTAAGCGGAAGACTTTCCCAATTCCGTAATCCGCAGCTCTCGGCGGCGTGCCGGGGTGCCCCAGAATACAGTCCAACGCGAAGAAAATCAGGCAGACTTTGCCTTCTTGGAGCGCTGCTTGTTCTTTTTGTCCTTTTCCCCCTCCATGGATGGTTTCACCGATTTGCCTTCGCGCATGGTGGGTAAGGCTCGCTAGTCCTCGTCCTCGTCCTCGTCGCTCGTGGCTTCGATGTTTGCCTTGTCCGACCTTTCCTTCTTGGGCTTCTTCGCGACTGCTTCGGCATCTTCTCCAGCATCACCTAGCGCATTGACCAGTTGGCCCATTTTGCGAAGCTGTTCGTTGATGGAAGGCATAACCTTGATCAGCGTGGTGTACTGCTCCACCGACAGCGAGATGCCCTAAGCGCGTTAGTTGAAGATAACAGGCGGACATATTTCTTATCCTACTTTCTTTGCAGGCAAGAGTTTGCCGTCTTTTTCGTAGTATTCTCGAATGTTGATCATGGTCGCATTGTTGAACTTGGAAACTCCCACACGGCGCTTGCTGGACAGCTGTGGCAAAGCGTTAGGTTCTGAGAGAATTCACCACTGGGCTCGAAAAGCTTGCCTCCCAAAAAGGATTGCCTTCTTCATCTTTTCCGGTAGGTGAAACGAGGCTCGCATTCGGTCTGCTCTTCTTGGCGACCTTGTGCGCCACCTCAACATCGTTCGCATCCGAGGGCTCGGTGACACTCGCGCGCCTTTTGTTTCCCATGGCTGCTGGAAACCGCAGAGAATGGTAGAGATGGAGCTTTGAAAGTGGCTTATATTAATTTTGGACTGAGTACATGAAGTTTTGAATGGATGATGCGAAGTCAATGAGGGGTCATCTGAGCCGTGCAGCGAAATAGTGAGACGCGCTGGAGCTTGACAAACGCGCTGCACTTAAATGGGATGGCCTGGACAAACGCAACGCCAACGCCTGTGCACGTGATGGTGCGTTCTGGCAGCTGGCAACTCTCCCACCGGCCCGGCAAGCAAACGAAGGGACCGAACATGTAACTGTAATGAATCCGTTTCCTAAGTCACTGCTACATACAAATCCTCTTCGCCAATTTCTTTTATTCGATAGCACCTTTGTAAGCCACTTTTTGCATGTTCACTGGAGCTGGCCAAGACCGACAGCTGGCACAGAGCTAGCGTCAGGGGTGGTTCGATCGAAACGTTGATTGGCAACAACTCCACTGTTTACCCCTTGAAGGTTCTCCCCAGGCAAAACAATGTACGGATTACGCAGCTGAAGCTCCAAATTTTGGCAAGGGATGTCAGTGGTCGTGTTTCTGGCCGATCCCATTGCATCTTATCGTCTCAGCCTTTCCTCCTCCTCTGTGGCAACGTTGACCTTGACTCTTGACATGCCCTTTGCACGTCACCGTCCATCGGTTCCTATCTCTCTCACACACACAGCCCCGCAATACAACACTACGACGACGTGACGTACCTCAATGGCCGACGCCGCCGAGCCTGCGCAGGGTCTCGAAGCCCCTCCTCGCGATGGCGCAAATACTGTCGCCCCAAATGCCAGCATCACTGAGGAAAGTGAATTGCTACTGTCGCAATATGAAATGCAAGATGCTGCTGCGAAAGCTATAGCAAGGCAAACAATGGACGACATACCTGGCCGCGCAAAAACGAACGACACACAACAGTCAGTCTTGGTGTCCAAAGTCTTGGACTTTCTTTCGAAAGCCTCCCCTACAACGCTGGCCGGTATCGCAGTCGGCTTTGCAGGTGTCACATATGCAATTCTTGGCCGACTCGGCCTGCTCATCATTGGCGCGGTTGGAGGTGCCGCAGCTTTCGTCGTCTGGGAAGGTCGGAACCCCGCCATTGCTCAGGCAGTTCGAGGCGAAAGGGGCCCCGATGCGCTGGAACGCATTTGGATCGACCTCCAGGCCACCAAGGTCACAGAAGATGAGCATGAGGCTGACAAGCCCGATCAAGTCATTTTCAAGGGCTTCGACGACTTTCGGCCGGAAACCCGCGAAGCTCTAGGCGGCCTCGTGGATACCATCATCAAGGATTACGTCAAGTGGTGGTACAGCCCTATCATTCCGGCCGATCACTCATTTCCACTTGCTTGTCGTAAGACCCTGACATCGTATATCCTAGCCGTCTCGAATCGCATGGCCAAAAAGAGACCCGCCGACTCCTTTCTCGACCTTCTTACCAACTCTTCCTCCATCGCTATCGCCTTCATGTCGGAGCTTGCTGCCGCTTTCGCTGATGTGCCGGCCGAGTCCAACATGACTGCTGTAGATGCTGTTTATACATATCTTGCCTCAAATCCGGATTCGCGGCTGGCAAATTTATTGAACCAAAAACAGCAAGCTGCCAAATTCAAAATGGTGGCAGATGACCTGCTGTCATTCATGGAACCCAGTGCCTACAATTGTGACCCAGCTCGTGCTCTTTTGAGAGAAGTCCTAGCCAACACAGTGCTGGAAAGCCTGCTGCAAACATGCTCAAAACCGGAATGGATCAATGGCTGGATTGTGTACCTTTTGGAGGCAGGAGAGCCCGACATCAATCAAGCTATCGACGTGGGTATGCAGCGTGCTCGAGATACTGCCAATAATCTTTTCGCAGACATTGACGGGAATGTTGGGAACATTGGCATTGTCAAACCTGCAAGCCGCTCCTCCGGCGAAATTGAACGCGGAAGAAGAAAAGATGTACAAACGCATAGGAAAAGGCTTAGCAAAGCCGACGAAGAAGTCGAGGTAGCAATCGAGGGGATGAAGCGCATGAGCGGCGTCAAGCAAGGCGTCGAAGACAGCAGTCGATCGATGACGAATGATTCATCTGCGTCATCTAAACAGAGTACGGATCCTTTCACAACAGACGCAGCTGCCTCTAGCCAGGCAGGTGGAACGAGTGCACACAGTTCGACACCTCCGCTTGCTCAAGGGCGATCGTCTCCGTTTGGTACTTCTGTTGACGACGCGAGTGAGCCAGCCTTTACTCCTGTCACTCCTCGCTCAACTATGGATACGTCGAGTCAAAACTCGTCATCACCAAAGCGTGACAGCAGTGGCAGCCAGCAATTTACCACTTTTGATCAGATTGTCCCTGCAGCGGGGCCCGATCAGCAAGAGGAGGACGCGCCAAAGAAAGCGCCTTTGACGCTGCACAATGCTTCCTTTACGCTTCATGACGATGCTACTGGAGATACTGCCAAAATTCGCAATAAGCCGACCTGGGACTATCTGATTCAAGTTGAACCATCATCAGCCGGATACCCAGGATGGATGATTGTGAGAAGATACTCGGATTTCGAGACACTGCACGAGATCATGCGACGAATCGCGACAGTCTCTGGGGCTACCGCCTTCACAGAACTACACAAAGAGCTGCCGCGCTGGAAAATTCACAGCAGAGAATCGCTGCGTGGCGAGCTGGAGCGTTATTTACGCGATGCGTGCTGGTATCAGAGTCTAGCCGAAAGCGAGGGCATGAAACGATTTCTTGAAAAATCTCAGGGTCACACTCATGGCAGCAGCAAGTCATTCGCTTGGGAATCTGTAGGCAAAAACATGCTTGATGTTCTCGCGATTGCACCGAAGGGCGCAATGGAGGGCGGCAAGACTCTTGTCGATGGTGTTACTGGCGTATTTGGAAACTTTCCCGGCATCGGCAAGAAGGCTCCAAGCCAATCTATTGATATGACACCAAGCAAGCGTCACTCCCTTACAACGCCAGTTAGGGCAGACGCTCTCAAGACATCACCTGCAAGGTCGGAGCGTGCCAGTATAGACAGCCAACGATCTTCTGTTGTCTCTACGCAACCTGGCCGAATGCCAATGATGGAGCGTCGACCAAGCCTCCAGCTTCAGAATGACAACGAAGGAGATATGGCTCGCACGGGGCGCCCTGAGCGCGTAGACTCTACAGCGTCTGCCTCTGTCAGTGCTAGGCCAAGCAGGGAACACAGCAGAGCTTCAAGCTTGGCGCCACCGCTGCGATCTCCATCATCCATTAGCCTGGAGTACGTGAAGCTACCACCTCTGCCGGATGAGATGACGGATGATTACGAGTCGTCTTTGAATCGTGACATGGCATCGGTAAGTGAGACGACTCACAGTAAAAAACACTCGATTGGCCACATGTCTCAGCCGTCTGTGAGCTCCACGCAAGGGTCTGCGACAAATGGAAAGAAGACAGCCGTGCGACCGATCAAGGTGCACTCGAAACTTAGCGAGGGCGAAACGAGGGTTGCCGTGGAGCTACTCTTTGCTGTCATCAACGAGATGTACACCCTTTCATCAGCTTGGAACATCCGTCGGACATTGCTCACTGCTGCGAAATCATTCCTGCTACGCCCCGGAAACCCGTCACTCCTTACTGTGCAGACGCTCATTCAGACCTCGGTGCTTGACGCGTACACGGCCGACTCGGGGATTGCGGAACAGCTACGAAAGGTACGGGAAAACAGCATGCCCACGGAAGAAGAGCGTGCTGCCTGGCCAGCGGAGCTTACTACCGAGGAGAAGGAGCAGTTGGCTGCCAAGGCGCGCAAGCTTCTTATCCAGAGCGGAGTTCCGGCGGCTCTTATGGGAGTGATGGGCCAAGCCGCGACGGGCGAGGCACTGGGCCGCGTCTTTGACTGTCTTCAAATTGAGGAAGTTGCGCGGGGTCTCATCTTTGGTCTGATCCTGCAAGCCGTCAAGGTGCTCACACACTGAAACAATGACGGCATATGTGGCAGACAGAAAGATGGCGTGACTCGATTACGAGGCGAAACGAACTAGCGATGTCTTGCATTTATGATTTTTGTAATTTATCTGCATATGATGGACTTGCCAACGGCTGCGACTTGTGCGCAACCCACGCGAGGGGTGGCAGAGCAGCAACCGCGCAAGATCCTGTAACGAATTAACTCGCGAGCAAGCATCATGGGAAATGGAGTTCCGGGAGTGGCAAAATGCCTCATGGGAGAGTACTCGGCACAGATTTTTGGCAAGCTGTGCGACGAGGACTTTTGGGGGATGGCTGTCGGCATTACTATACCTGTTTTTATTCTTGATCTCTTGTCTACGTAACGTAATGAATTTTTAATATGCCTATGTGCACAGTCGCAGCAGAGATGAGGATCATGAATATATTTACATACAACCTCGCGCTGATCTTCTTCGTCGAATGCTGAACCCTGCAAACGTGGAGCGAGCTCCGACGGTAGTTGACTTTTGTAGGCGCTGCTCGGAAAGAAGGTTTGAGAGCAAATTCACCGATGCCGATCTGTCGACGCGGCGGCTTTCGCGGGGTTGTAGCAGGGGTTGCGCGGAAACCCCTTGTAGCAGACCAATTGTTATCAATTTTTTTTTTTGCGCCAGTGAGCAATCTTTTTGGCGTTTGCCAAGCTTGATGCGTTACAGTGCGTTGTATTAAGGGAAAAAGGGGGCGCAAACGTCGGAGCGTTTGGGCAGTTGGATATTTAGCTGTTGAATAGCCGAGGACTACATGAAGCAAGCGAGGAGATGGTGGGGGGGGGCCTTGAGGACCAATACGTATGCAATGGTACGAGTTGGCTTGACACACGGCATCGGATTGACAACTGGCCTTAAGGAACAGAATTTGCCCTCTTACTTTCCGGCCTTGAAAGGCATTTGTAGTCGGCGTAACACAGTCAAGTGCTTATCTACAGTTTGACCTTGGTCTACGGGTCCGAATAGTTGAAACCCACTACGCGAATAGTTTCCGAAAAAACATCAATCAATACCTCCGTCCCGATTAGCACCAACCATTGTTGTACTATCCGCCGTCTCCGGTGTCAAGATGCTTTTAGTGCAACGTCAAGTTCGGTGAGTTGCGTCCAGCCCCCAAGGGGTGTGTGTCTTTGCTCAGCTGAGGGTTGCTTACCTAGATAGCTAGACCGAGACGCGCGGGCGACGTCGAGCCAAAAGAAATACCTAATAATACGACGCTGACATGTTGCAAGTGCGGCACCGACCGTGATGGTCCCCCAATTCAATGTCAATGCGTGACCATCTGCCTCTGTTGCTTGTGCGAGTTGGTTTTGGCAAGCACGGAGCCGCAAATCAGCCAGGCAGTCGGCAAATTCTAGAAGAAAGACGGCCCCCAATTTGCACAAGCAAAATGTCTCATACCCACTTGTACCTGCGCAGAGCGTATGTGAGCTTAGATGCACGATCGGGTATCATGCTTCCTTCTCACTCAATACGTGCAAGTCAAACATGCGAGAAGCCGAGAAGCCATCGTCGCTAACGCGTCTCCTTATTTTTTTATTTTCAGTGCCTGCTGGTAGGGCATGATCGACACCTTTATAAAAAGAAAAGGCCAGCTTTCTAGTGCTGGAAGAAATAACGTGGTGACGCCACAAAAGTTGTTTAGCATGTGTGAGTGGGCTACCATTCACCTTTGACCCGTCTGTCTGTCTTGCATGATAACGTTTGAACCGAGGGATAGCCGGCACGTGGCAGAAAATCCCCATGTTGGCAGGAACATGCTAAATTAGTGCCAAGTTATAATAATAGGAAGCTGGGGGAAATAATTCACGCCCTCTTGGGGTCCCCTCCCCCCCCGGTGTTCTTCCTGGTTGTAGATCCGTGTCAAAAAAACCCATAGTTACCGTCAAAGTGCAATTTCGCTTGAACTTCGCTTGGGCCCTTTTTTTGTTCGGGTCCCCGATTTAATCTCGCCCGATTGACGGTGCGGCTTGGTCTGTCATGACACCATGTTGGGTTTTTTTTTTCTTCGGCGGGCACGGCAAGGCCGCGAGCTAATACAACTAGGCAAGAAAAACACAAAGTGGCTTATTAACTTTTTTTTCGAGATGGAGGGGCTGTTGGAAATGAGATGCCCGTATTAAGTCGGACAGAGTAAATGTTGTCATTGAGAGAGAAAGGAGTGAAAAAGAACAAAACTTGTTCTCTGACTAGTTGGTGTATATATACTGTCATCTCTTCTCAGATCGGTACAAATATACTGATGAAAATGACAAGGGCTCTGGACGATGGCTAATGTCGTCATACCTTTTCGCAAGTGAGTGACAAGCTGTACAACTTCGATGCCGACTAGTACTGAGCCATAGCCCCCCTTTTCAAAGCCACCGCCGTGCCTCTTCCCCATCAATATCAATCATTATTATTATTAGAAACTGTTCATCTCGTCATTTCCAATGATGGGACGTGGCGTTCCTTTATTACCACCACCGCAAGCGAAAAAGGCGTTTTCCCGGGACCCTGCATAACTAGTCAGCTGCAATACGTCAAATATTTTAGTTTCAGGTGAAACTATTCCATCTACCATCTTTGGCGGCCGACGTACCTTTTTTTTTTTTGTTATTCAGCCCTCCACTGCCCCTGTCAGTGGGATGGGGGAAATCAAATTTCGGTCTCTCGGCAAGGCAGATTGACAACGTTCGATCCATCCTGGAAAAAGCCCTGATTCTGACTACTAGTACACCGAAAGAGCATCTATCTGTCTCTTGGCGCTGCGCCGCTCGCCTGTGCTTTGGCAGTTCTGGTGGGTGGTGGTGGACAGGGACTGCAACGTGCCCTCTAAATATTGTAACTCATCTGGCGTGATACTCGCCTCGTAGGTAGTTCTGTCCAAAATCGGCATCCGCCTCCCCCACCTCTACTGTCGCATTGGCAGTCATCGTATTTGCCATTTAGACTAGAAACCGACGACTGTCATCCGAGATGTCATCACAGACTAGTTAAAAGTAGCTGCCTAATTCATCAACCAGCACGGGGAGGGCGCCACAGCACCACGGCACGTGAATGAATCACCACAATCAACGTCCATCTTTTTATTCCCAATTTGAATGTATTAATAAAGAGTTGCCGATATTAAGTAAAATTAAAAAGAGAGAGTAATTAGTAATAGCAGATGGGGTATCTAAAGGACTGTAAAAGCCGCCGCCGCTTCCTCCCAAATGTGCGACCATGATGTGGCATAGTTGAAACGCCCTCCATCGTATCATAACCAACAACAAAAAAAAGAAAAAAAGAAAGAAAAAAAGTAGTCATCATCATCAGTAGTTTACATGACGCACGATTCCATAGCATGACCCTCAAGACCTAAAAACAGTGTTGCTCAGAAGCATCTGTGCTTCCTTGAGAAAATCCTTCTTTGCCGCACGGGCCGGCGACGCAGACGATGGTGCGCTGCCTGCATCCACTGCCGGCGGCGGCGGCGTCGTTGTCGTTGTCGTTGTTGTTGTTGTTGCCGTCATTGTATTATTAGCCCCCGTCGAGGTGGGTGTACCATCTCCGTCTAGCTTCTCGTCGCTGCGCTTTCGTACATGCTCTTTGAGCGGCTGCACTGGCACCGGCTGCTGCTCTTCCTGTCCCGAACCGAGCCGAGATATCTCATCCTCCACATCGGCCAGCAGCGCATACAAATCATCACCTGCATACACCCGTATGCTCTCAACAGCCTTGCGAGACTTTGTGGTGGCCGAGCTCGCAGAGCGGCCAATCGAGGTCTGGGCGGCCGCGGCTTGCTCCTCCTCCATGAGGGGCAGCTCGAGAATGGTGCTTGGCACCTGGGCCACCACGCGCTGTGGGGATGGCGAGTTGCTGCCGGTGCGCGGCGACGACGAGGCGGCGGTGGAAATTTGTTTCGTGGGGCTCCGCGGAGGGGTCGATACATCGCGGATGCCCAGGGATGGTGATGCACCGCGTGTTTGATACGGCGATGATGCCCTGACGCTGCCATCCGGAACTGGGAGAATGGCGGCGGCGGCAACGTGCTCCAGCAGCTTCTGGCGGACCCTGGTGCGTCTGTTCTCGGCTTGCTCGAGCTTGGTGACCCAGTCGTCAATAGAAGCGTCCAGTTCCGCGAGCGCTTCTTCTTGCTTGAGCATTGAGTCGTGGCTGAATTTGGCGACCCGGGGTGAGCGGAGGTACTGGCAGATGCGAGAGTGCAGGTTGCGGCGACCAGCTCGTAGTGAGCTATAAGTACGGCGGAGATACTCAGTTCGGTCGTCGAGCTGGCGAAGTTCCTGCACAACCATTAGTTGCCATGTTTAAAAGGGCCGCTGTAGTCAATGTCGAGTTACCTTTGAAAGAGCTTCCACGTCCTCTACTTTGAGAACTTCGAATCGTTCTGCTTGCCCTAAAGCCTGCTTGTGCAGTGCCATGACATTATTGGCGTTGAGTTTGCTAATGGCCTCACACGGCCTCCAGCCTGTTGGCAATTCCTCAAACGCGCGTCTCTCGGAACTATTGTTGGTGCTTTTGGCGTCGCCAGTCTTGCTGCCCTTTTCATTCCTCTTTGATTGTCTTCCCCGATCCATTGTGCAGGATGTCTCGGAGCCTGTTCGTCTGTGGCTCGATGCATTCGTAGTTCGGCTGCCGTCTTCATTGGAAAGGGTGTAGCTTTCCCAAAGTCTGGGTGAGCTCTTCTGATCGGTAGGCGCGGCAGATATTGGTGTAGGGAGAGTCGACGTCGACAGTTCTGTTGCTGTAGCGGATCGAGGGACAGAGAGGTCTGGTGTAGAGGCCGGTGTCAATCGCCCAATAGTCGGCGTGCCGAGCTCGAATCTACCTGATCGGCAGGTCTCTGCGGGAGGCGAGCTGCCAGACCGTAGTTGACTGCTCGAGTGTTTAGACTGTAGTCTGGGAGGCGGGGCATTACTTGGTGGGATAACGAGAGGAGCGAGTTTGCGTGGTGAGGATGGTCGTGGTTTTGTGGCTGGGAGCTCAAAAGCGCCTTCGATGGCTCTTGCCAAGTCTTTTTTCTGTATACTGGGCTTGGGTGTTTGGTCAATGGGCCCAGCTGGACTGCTGGTCTCGTCGGGGGCGCTAGAAGCACGTTCGTGAAGAGCCGGGCGGCCAGGTATTGTGGCTGTCAATTTGTAAGCAGGGACCGTGGCAGAAAATCCGAGGTACACCTACGTGAGTCCATTGAGACTTCTTGCACTGTTGTCATGGGCCCAAGCTCAGGAACGCTCACTTTACGGCGTCTGACCAGGTTGTTTTGATTCAAGCGGATTCTGATGCCAGCCAAGGGAGAAGTTTTTTCGTTTTTTTCGCTAGTCTCGGAAGCCTGAGGAATCGGCAAAGCCTTTGTCGGAGGCAAGGTATTTGGAGTAGGTAGGGGCCTGTCTTTGGGGAACAGCTGATATCTTTGCGGCTGGTCTGCCTGTGCTGATTTGTGCGCAGCCGAGGACTTGCCCGAGTGCTTTGGTGGTGAGCCGGACTGCAAAGACGGCATGTCAGTCAATTTGCTGTATAAATTCCGAGTGTAGTATGCTTACGGGAAACATGGCTGGCAAAGGGGAGATTGGCTTGGTTATAGTGGCAGGCTCAACAGCAGCCATGCAGGTGGCAATATGTGCCATGATTGACTGTGTACGGCCGGCCTATATGTTCAATGTGGCTTGCTATAGTATGAGATGCTCAAAACTGATCGATTGAACAGTTTGAAGCTCGCAGTACGCTTGGTATGCTGAACACGGAAAATTGACGACCTACTTCCGAGTCAAGTAGAGAAGTAGTCGTGTATGTGACGAACAGGTATATCGGAATCTCACGAGAGACGCACGTTTACGATATATACTATTCATGTCGAGGGAGACCAGTGGAGCGCGGACCATGGCCATGGGACTCTGATTAAGTAGAGCATGGTTATGGAGTCCGTGGAGTTCCGGTGGCAGCGTCTCAGAGACAAGGTGAACCAGGGTTGGAGCCTTGGAGGCTTTGCAAGGATGGGTGGTCCATCGCTCACAGCCGGGCCATAGCGTGGGACAAGGTGTGGATTTGGAAAGTTCCACTACTGCCGTTGATTGAGGAGCCCGGCATGGCATGGCTGGAGCCTGGGACACGGATGCTCAGAGGACAGTGTGTTGAGGGGACCCACGACAAAGGTATCAAGAAAGTTGCAATCGCAACGCTGGACATCTGAGACGAGGCCGGCGACAAGCAGCAAAAAAAGGCATGGGACGACAAGGGGCCAGCTGGACCAACGGAGACGAGTGGCGGCGGGTAGACAAGTTTTGAGTCAATCAAGGTCTTGTTGGAAGAGAAGGGAGGAGTAAGGAGGAGGGGGAGGGGCAACGATGCCTTCTTTCCCCCCCTCTGTCTCTCACAACTCAAGACACCACACGGAGGAAGATGTTCCAAAGGGGAATGGAACAGAAACACCATGTGCATGCGGAGGCGTAACAGTCAGACAGGCGTTCCTTTCGAGATGTTAGAGCATCGACTTGGCTAGCACAACAAGGAGGGGGCGACGATGATGATGGTGGGGGGGGAGTGTAACAGATGACAGGGAAGGCTGGCTTCTGCGGCAGACCCGCTCCATCTCTCTGCAGGCTGCAGCCCATGGTTCCTTCTCCAAGGGCAGCAGCAGGCGGGCCACTGGCGTGCAGCGAGCAATCCGGGGGGCGTGTGGCGTGCGCCTCTGCGCTGGGAACGGTGGGCGTTATGTAAGGGGGTGGGCGTCCCTGCCACGAGTTCCGCACATGTTGGGCACTCGCACTAGTCAACGACGCTATTCTTTTTAATCTAGGGCCAAAGTGCCTGAGCGAACTTGTTCCTGTGTACTTATCCATACACTAACGTTAGTTCAATCTTTTCTTGCTTCTAAACACTGGAGAGATGTCACTAAATACTGGAGAGATGCAAGAAAATGGGCTGTTTTTTTTTTTTGCTCGAACCTCTCTGGGCCAAAACGGCAGAGGCCCAACCAAGTAACTGGCCCACGCCGGAGCAGCGATTTGATGCATGTTTCGAGACTCGTGTTGTTACTTGATGATATCATGACTTTTTTTTTCCCCTACAGTTATCAATACGTTTGTTTGCCACAACGACGATGCGAGCTGATACTGTCAGAGCCGACAAATCCCGCAAATTCAATGTAGAGTTTGGAATATGTACATGCAGATGCTCGTAGGGGAAAGATTGAGCCCGGAGAAGCCCATCTGGACGCCCACTGTCGCGGCTGTTTGCGCCACCTCCAGTGCCAAGCCTTGCGTTCCAAATGAAAGATGCAGCATCTCTCACCGCATGGCTTATTGCTTTTACTTTCTTTTCTTTTTCGTTTTCTTTTCTCTTAATTTGCCCCAGCCTGGCCTCGACGGCCCCATAAGATATGTATGCTGCAGCCTGCTTCGCGACCACAGACTTAATCATGAACGCTGCCTGCAAAAGCCCACCACAACCCGGGCAACGATAAAACTAATAGTATGCATTCTTTTGTTTGTGGGCATGTCCCGGCCGTGCACAATGGCCTAGTCACCGAGGAACGAGTCGTGGCCTGAGTATAGCCCCCGGGGAAACCCGTCAGCAATGGTTCCTCGTCTAGCTGAATTCTTGTAGACTAATCATTCTGGGCGAGCCTCGCACGGCTGTGGCGGCGACACATGATGATGACGATTCCCGATGCTTTTCGCAGGGCTGTAATTACTGAGTATTGGTATAAAAACTTTGCCATGTTCCCAGATCTGCCACCGGCAAAAAAAAAACCGGCAATACCCATGTGCTGTCATCCATGCAATTTTTGGTCACAGGTACGGTTATTCGGGGACCTTGAGGAATCCTGGACCTTTAAAAAAAAAGTTTTTTTTGATATTTCTTTTTTTTTTTTCAATCAGAAATAATGACATGGGCGACTCGTGATTCTCAGACCCTGGGGCCCTGGCACTGTCAGTGCTGTTCCCGTCACCTCAACGAGCAGAGGCTGCAGACATTGTACATGCTTGCATTAATAGAGAGCGAAAACATTTTTTGACGTGGAAAGAAAATCTTCTTTCTGAATCGCGCATACTTTGTGCATCAATCGTAAACTTGTCCGAACATCTACAGCATGATGTTTTCAGGTTGCCCCTCGTGTTTGCGCGTGCTAGCGCGCAGTAGCAGGTGGGAGACTGGCGACTGCTGCGCCTCTCCGTGTGTGTGTGTGTGTGTGTGCATTGTATTGCCAGGTTTGACCATGAGACCGTAAGCCGTTTTATTTTGATTCCTCTTTTGCCACAGCTTATTACTGAATCGTCGAATTGGCCAAACGAAAACTCTTCATTAATGGTTGCTAATGACTTGGCTGGCTGCAAACGGGTTCTCTTAAAGAGAGGGTTGAAAGAACCAATACAGCTTCTGGCATCGCAACTTACCCCCCCCCCCCCCCAAAACAAAACAAGCTGATGAGACATGGATTCACATCTATAGTTTAGCTACGAAACCATGAAAGAATTGCAGCGAAACAAAGTCTGATTGTTGGCTACCCAAAAACAGCAAACTTTTTCCTTGCATGCATGATGCGCATGACAACGACGATAATGTTTCTAAGAGTTGCATGGCGACTGGGTGGGGTATTAGCCAAAAGAGGCACTAGTATTTGGTGCTTCTCGTTTGAGCTGATCTAGTAGTTTGTCTTGGAGCGGCTTTTGAAATTTGTTTCAAAAACTACACCAACACTTTTTTTGTCATTGCTTGTTCTTCCTAACCTACGACCACTGTAATGACACCAAAAACAGCAATCATTCCCAAAGAGCCGTGTGGCGGTGTGCTAGGCCAAGTTGACTGCTCAGCCTTGCGTCAGTGCGCTCTTATTTCCTCTTTCCGTAATCCGTACTCCGTATTTATTGTCCCCTCGGGTTTTGTCTCCTCGTCTTTTCCCCCCATAGGTTTCTCACGACAACGCCGTACCCACCTGTTTTTTTGAGCTCGGACGCTTGCCTCTCGCAGAACTGGTAACTGGCAACATGTGCACACTGTTAATAGGTACGGAGTACATACTTTGTTGTATCGCATTGTCTCGCCCGTTCAGTGACCTGCGGGGAACCGTAGGGTGGTGCTGCCAACCTGCCAAACAAGAATAAATTAAAAACGGCCTTCTAGTTAGTTTTGGCATAAAAAAGGACCGAGCATTGTCTTTCTCGATGGATAAAGAGTCCGCTTTCGTCGCGAAGCCTTGTTCATGCTGGCTCCTACGGCATTGTCCGAGAAACAAGGGCTGTCTGGCTTTTTGACCATGTTGGCCCTTTGCTTTTTGCGCCGCGCTTTCGTACTTTTCTTTTTTTTTTTTTCCTTTATTTTTTTCCCGACAGGCTGAGCGTTACATGGGCATGTGAGTTGTATAGCATCTGTCACCTGAGATGCATTGAGACAGCAAGGGAGTTGGGCGGCGAAATGCTGACAAGGGCTCTCATTGCAACGTTAATAATATTTCCCCTTCTGGCGCTCTCATTGCCGCCGTCTTGTGACATGATCCTGCGCGGGCGGAATTGATCATCGATGGCAGTTGAGTTGCGAGTGGTGCGCTTTGACACGGGTTTGTTCCCAAAGGCCTTCCCGTATACTCCGTATCGAGACTACCAATTGTACAAGACGGATTATAAGACCATTTGGACGTCATGGCCCTGTACGATACCAAAATCTGCCACTTGTAGAGTCTTGGATCTTTCAGCAGCCAGCTGACCTATGCGTTTATGCGATAGGGAAACACACTAGAGACATGTTTTGTGTATTGCAATCAAACCCAATCGATTCGCAGAAAGCAAGAAAAAAAAAACTCCGATGGCCAATGTTGGCAGACACAATGGACAAGCAAGCTGAGCTACTGTTGATAGCGCCGATTGTCCAATGCAAGTCCGTTTTCTTAGTTCCAAGCCCCTCCCCCCTTCCAAGCCATTGGCTACGTTATACTGGCGTGATCTGGCACAATTGCATTGCATTAATGCATCTCAAATTCGAGACCACTTTTTTTTTCCATGCCAGCACAAGGCTCTAGTAATGCAAGCCCCAAGTAGAAGTAATGCAAGCCAAGCAGAGTAATGCAAGCCCAAGTAGAGTAATGCACGCCCAAGTAGCCAAGCCACGCTTCTCATTCGTGACAAGTGCCGGACAGCACTTGGCGTTTTGCGTGTTCGCAAGTTGGCCGACAGCCGATAGCTCCGGGTCCCATCATCGACACAATCAGTCCTCCCTTGCTTCTGTTTCTATTTTTATGGAATTAATAGCTCTCTATAAAATACATCCCACTTTCTCTCTTCGCCTGTTGCCGTAATAGAGGGGAAAAAAAAAACTGGCTCCATTCCCGCCTGCCGCCGCCGCACCACTGGCAAAGCTCGAGACGTTGGTTTCAGTGCATCAGGAGCGAAAGAAAGGGAAAAAAAAAATAAGAATTCTTGTTTTAAAGACCGCGATGGCTTGCCGCCTTGCTTCATCCTTGACGGGTTTGCGATTTTGGAAAGACGGCCTGTGCTTTTAGCCGCAACCCTGTACCCTGTCAGAAACACCAAAGAGGGGGGTCAACAAAAACGACAAGTTGATTACGAGTTATGAGACCTTGATTATCGGAGACTGACCGCCTGCAAGCCATGAGGTGCAGCTTGCCGCTCGAGACCTTTTTAAACTCGCTTGTTTGCTTTTGAATGTTGTTTGTAAAAAAAAAAAAAAAAAAAAAAAAAAAAAGGGATACGCCTGGTGTGCATGATATTCATGACTTGGCTTGCAGCAAGAGCTTCCGAGCCTACCTACAGTTGCTATTGTCGCTGCGAGTAAGGTATCATTTCTCTTTTCACCCCCACTAGCCGCGCTGCATTCGAGTTGCATGAAACGAAAAGTTTGGGCCAGTCCAGGAAGTGGTTTTTTTTTTCGATCATGTAGGTGCACACTTTGTTGCTTTACAGTTTCTCGCAGCATATGCTCTTACATCTCTTGTCGGGACTCTTACTCTAGACATTAGGGAAAAGAGTAGTATTGATACCTAAAAAAGGCAACCACAACGAGCCCCAGCAGCGTGAACGGCCAAACAGTCATAGCGGGCATATTACCTTGGGGGTCGTTTCTTTCTTTCTTTTTCTCTCCTTTTTTTTAATTTTTTTTTAATTTTTTTTTTTTATTTTCCCGAGTTTTGTCTGTTCTTTCTATATGCGTCGTAGGTGAGCATTAGCTTTGACGCGATGCAACAATGTGATCATCGGAGACTTGTGCATGGTGTTCCGGGGAGGAAGGGGTTGGGGGACGAGAGTACGGATATTGCATATTCCGAAAGACATGGGAAGCCACTGGTCGCCACTGACCACCAGCAAAGCCTTTTCAAAACCAACACATGTCGCAATTACCTGAGAGATCAGATCCTGTCCCAGGTATGAGTAACTAGATGACACCATGGATAATTCGCTGTTGCACTGGACTACGGTCGGGGAAGCACGAAGGAAGAATTACAAATATCGTCCCAGCAGCCGTGTCTATAAACGGTGCCTTGACGAGCACGGAACATTTTGCCATGTACAGAAGTTGAGGAGGCGTAGCAACCTCACACAATATCCGAGCGCACAATATACTCTAGACGAAAAGAAGAAAGAAAATATTTGTGTCTTGGAAAGCGGCGATCAGCGCTGCAGTGCACTGCATGAAAAGTGCACCTCTCCGACACGCACCTGACTCGTCATATAGACTAAAAGCTCAACGTTGGAGGGGGCGTCTTTGTGGCTTTGTGGCGAATGGCACTGATTGGCGATGTTATGTTTCGGCTATCACATACGACTTACAAGCTTATTAATCTCCGGCTCTGCTGCTCGTATGTATCACACAACTTGGTTGTCATACCTTGATTGTGAGAGTCGCATTGTTGTGAAGTGGTTGACGTGGCTTGCTTGCATGGCTGCATGATTGCACGTCGTCGGCGTCGACGTGGTGCGAGTCTGGATCCGGCTCTGCGCTTCCGTTATCTGAGATGATGCAAGGTAAACAATGCATCTACATACGACAACAATATGCACTATCGGAGCTTTTTTTTCTATTTACACGCAGGGATGCATAATGGGCCGAGATCGCATTGTGCAGCTTATTAGAGTTTCTCCGTCAAACATATGCAGATAGAGAGAGCTATACCTGAGATCTGTCTCGGCCCGTCCAGACTCGTGGGGTTTACTGATGACTAGTTAGCATGAGATGCGCCAATGTATAGCATCTCAAATATGATTACAGATGTTAGAGTGTCTCAAAGCTAGATTTGCATAATTATTAGTTTCTGAATTTACATATTGTCCCGAGCGCATTTGGAAATGGTCCATCATCGCTTGGCATTTTCCTCCAACCGCGCGCCGACACTAGTCAATCGGGAACAAGAAGCGGCCCGTGGCCGAAAGAAATAGCATAAATAATAAGTAAAAGCCATGAAGCCAAAGCCCTGTTTTTTCTGTTCAATGCCGACCAGCCAGACAGGCATGCGGCTTGTTAGTGTATGTATGTATGTACTGATAAAGTTTTAGGGGGGGAGGGGGAGTGGCGAGGTGGTTTAGTGCCCGACATTGGCCACGATCTTGTTTCATGCGCTGCAAGACAGAAGCTAAAAAACTGGTTAACGCTTTTTTTCGCGAAGGAATTGGTCGATTCCGAGATGGATTATTAGGCGCAGTATTTTTTTTTTCTATTTTTCCTATTCCCTGAATGCTCCGATTTGAGTTTTCATGTGCAGATCGCCCAGAGCGCGGTTGTGTGCGGGGGAGGGTCCAATCGTGCGATTGATCAAGATGGTAACAAGTGGGATGGATAAGGCGCTGCCTACTCATCATGATAGTTTTACATATCAAGTAACTCTCCTGTTGTTGTATTGTTTCCTTTGAAACATCTTCGTTATTTCTTTGCCTTTTTTCTCTCTTTTTTTTTTTTTTTTTTTGCCACCTCATACCTTGTTAGCCCGTTTGCCCTCTTTCTTCAGTCTGGGACGCCAGGGCTTCAATCTCATCTTTAGGTGCGGCTTTCGGGGTCACATTGTCTTACAACGATGCATGCTGGCGTCATGAGGCTAGCATTTCTTATGCTCACATGCGCGCATGTAATCAGGAAAATGCTGCATGCATTAGCGGTACGCAGACTCTGGTAGTTACATCTACTGGTGAAACTCGAATTTGCTCTTGGTCTTGGACTCCCCAGCCTAACATGAATGCGACGCTAAAAGTGTCAGGGCTTTGGGGAAACAAATCAAGTAACTAATGATTAGTTAATGCTACGGCAATACGTGTGAGCGGGTTTGGCCGACTGCAAATCTCATTTCGTTTCCTTACTTGGCAAGCTGTAAAGACAATGGCGACACGCCTCTTTTTTTCCCTTTGCTCCTTTTTTTCTGGACCAAGTCTAATATTAGCAATGTTATTATTAGTTCAGGCTGACACACAGTTGTTGTAAAAAAAAAAAAAAATAATAAAAGGGCAGCAGGCTGAGTTCTCTTCTCGGGCGTAATACGGGCGCTGAATCGTCTCCTTCTGTGTCCTTGGACTGAGAGTCCGGTGGGTGCCACCATGCAGGGTCAATTGACAGGCGCCACAACTGACACAAGTCCATCCCATCTGCCCAACTTTTTGTATGTCTCTACACGAGAGGGTGTGTGACCCTTGGACTGGCAAAAGTTTCAGAAGCGCTAGTTGGGCCAGGGTACAAGTCCGCAATGGTACTGGAACGCTGGGTGGTAAGTTTCGGAGGGGAGGGGATGCGCAGGGCCTGGGTTGCATGGCGTCGTCTTGTCCATGCATTTCAATCACAGCTCGTGTTTCTCATTTCGTGAATGGTGGCTTTGAGGCGTTCTTGACCTGTAACGAACGTGTAGTAGCCTGGGCGGGCGGATGGATACGGGCGGCGAGCCAGGCCCGGTAGGCAAGGCTAAAAAGAAATTGGTATGAAGCCCAATATTGAAAAGTTGTCGGGTCAAAGTAGAAGCGAAGAAGGCTTTGGCGCAAGTGCGGTGGCTTGAGATGTGGGCAGATTATATCAAAAAGACTGGAGGCTCGGATGTATGCCGTTGGTGTGCAGGTCAAAATTACAAACAGATTGGGGAAATCCGGTATGCCCGAAAAGGACTCTATTGAATTCAATATATCCGTACGTAGTAGGTCAATATACGGATTCGTTGCCGGATGTATGTGTTGCAGCCACCGTCACCTGAGCTGGCGGATAGCCAAGCCTTGGCTGCATGTATAGAGGGGTGTGTTGGGCTTTGATATATGACTGGTAAGATTCAAGACGGGCGAGATGATAAACGAATTCATTGAGATTTTGGGATATTTATCCCATCTCTGTTTGTTGTCTCTATCCTCGTCGTCCTGCGTAATGTATTGGTATGAGAAAGCGGGCCGCTTCCGGACACCGCGTCATGAAATGCATCGAGCCACGTACTGCAGCGAATCAAATGGACTTCTTAGTCAGTAATCTGGCGATTGTCTCGCAGTTTCCCCGGGTGCCATGCATCAAGTGATCACTTGATCGTGCGGCACCTCGCATCACCATTGCCCAACCTCCAAACCCCTCCTCCGCTACACCGAGGCGGCCCCCCGCCTTGTAGGACACCAGATCTCCATAGTAAGACAGCGCAGCGGGCGATCCGTTATTAGCCGTTGCGGCAGAAATGGTGTGCTACTTTCCCCAAAAGCTTCCCCATTGACATTTGGATTTTCATTACAGGCTCTGACGGCATCGGCACCCGCAAAAAAAAAAAAAAAAATCAAGTGCCACCCCAAAGTTAGATGGCGTCGTGGACAGCTGTCATCACCAACAACAGCGGATCGCGAATCTCTAGCCGTCTCTTCCGCTTCTCCTCTGTCCCCGCTCCTACCCTCACCATCACGACGACTGCGTCTCGACGGAGCTTTGCGACGGTGCCAAGCTCCTCCCAGCCCACATCACCAGCAGCAGTAGCAGCAGCAGCAGCAGCAACCATGGCCGCGCAGCGCGATCCCACCACCCTCTCCAACTATGGCCTCTGGCGCACGCGCCACACAGCCGTCGACTTTCATATCGATTTCGAGCGCAAGCGGCTGCGGGGCTCGGTGACGCTGCGGCTTGAAAGCCAGACGGACGCGGCCCCCGGCTCGGCCGAGGTGGTGCTCGACACGCGCTTCGTCCACGTCTCGGGAGCGCGCGTCGACGGAGCCGATGCCGCCTGGGAGCTCAAGCCGCACCAGGAGCCGCTCGGCGCGCCGCTGCACGTCGCGCTGCCCGACACCGCCGCCGACACCGCCGCCGCCGCCGTGTCCAAGGGCCGCACGATTGAGCTGACGCTCGACGTGGAGACGACGGAGCGGTGCACGGCGCTGCAGTGGCTGACGCCCGCGCAAACGTCCAACAAGAAGCATCCATACATGTTTTCGCAGTGCCAGGCCATCAACTGCCGCAGCATCTTTCCCTGCCAGGACACGCCCGACGTCAAGTCGACGGTGGCGTTTCGTCTGACGTCGGCGCTGCCCACTGTTGCCAGCGGCGTGCCCGTCGGCGATCACGCGCCGACGCCGGGCGTCGAAAAGGTGTACGAGTTTAAGCAGGATGTGCCCATCCCGTCGTATCTGTTTGCCGTCGCGTCGGGTGATATTCGTACAGCGCGCATCGGCGAGCGAAGCTCTGTGGCCAGCGGGCCAGACGAGGTCGACGGCTGTCAGTGGGAGCTGCGCCGCGACATGGACAAGTTTCTCGAGGTTGCGGAGAAGCTCATCTTTCCGTACCGCTGGGGCGAGTACAACGTCTTGGTCCTGCCGCCCAGCTTTCCTTATGGAGGTATGTATGCGGTTTGATTTGCCATCTTGACTCTCCGATGCGTCGGCTGACAATGCACAGGCATGGAGAATCCCATTTACACCTTTGCCACTCCCACCATCATCAGCGGCGATCGCCAAAACGTCGACGTCATTGCTCACGAACTTGCGCACAGCTGGAGTGGTAATCTCGTTTCTAATGCCAGCTGGGAGCACTTGTAAGTGTAATATGTATGCAAGTATCATTCTGGCGTGAAGCTAACTCGTGGCAGCTGGCTCAACGAAGGCTGGACCGTCTACCTGGAGCGTCGCATTGGTGCCGGCCTGCACGGTGAGCAGGAATTCGACTTTTCGTCCATCATTGGCTGGAAGGCTCTCGGTACGTATTGATTGCCTACGTGTAGCGGGAATCGACATCAACGCTGACATGCTTCCAGAGGAGGCTGTGAATGATTTTGGCCACGACCACGAGTACACCAAGCTCATCATCAGCCACAAGAATGTCGACCCCGAGGACGTCTACAGCACGGTCGCGTATGAAAAGGGCTTCCACTTCCTCTACTATCTCGATCGCCTCGTCGGCCGCGACAACTTTGACAAGTTTATCCCTCACTACTTTACCAAGTGGGCCGGCAAGTCGCTCGACTCGTTTGAATTCAAAGCGACGTTTTTGGATTACTTCAACGGGCTCGGAGACGAGTCAATCAAGCAGAAAATCGGCACCATTGACTGGGAGGACAAGCTGTACTCGCCCGGCCTGCCGCCCAAGCCCGACTTTGACACGACTCTGGCCCAGCAGTGCTACGATTTGGCTAATCAGTGGAAGGACAGCGTGAGTGGAGTACCGTGATTACACCACATCCAGCCCAAATACAACAGACTAACCGCATTTTTTCCAATCTAGTCGTTTGAGCCCAGCCGCAAAGACATTGAGGGCCTGACGGCGAACCAGCTGCAGGTGTTCCTCGGCGCGGTGCAAGAGCAAAAGGGCCTGTCGGCGGAGCGCGCGCAGAAGATGGGCGCCGTCTACGACTTTATCTCATCGGAGAATGTCGAGGTGCTCGCGGCGTACTACCGCATCGCGCTGGCGGCCAACGACCCGACGTGCGTGTACGGCGTGGCGGAGCTGCTGGGCCGCGTGGGCCGCATGAAGTTTGTGCGGCCGCTGTTTCGTGCGCTCAACGAGGCGGACCGCGATCTGGCGCTGAAGACGTTTGCCAAGAACAGGGACTTTTACCATCCCATCTGCAGGGGCATGGTAGAAAAGGATCTCAAGATTTAAAGGGAAAATGAAGCAAATTTTCGAGTTTCGAGGACTTTTGCAGATAGATAGCATGCACCAGCATAGACGTGTGCATGTGGGCTATACCTTGATAGAGCATAAAGTCAAAACTATAAAGACGATAACATACTAGTCCCTTCTATCATGTCTATGTCGAGGCATCTACGTGTGCATATGGGATATACCTTGATCAAGTCGTACTATAAAGACGATGCCATGCTATTTTATCCTATCGTACCTGTATCAATGCGTGTACTATCCTAAGAGGTAAGAGGCTCCAACGAGTTACTCGAGCCAAGACGAGGTTCCCATGCTGTCGGCCCATGTCTGCTCTTGATTGCGCTCAAAGCGCGATATCGAGTCAATTTCAAGGGCACCAAAGTTGCCATACAGGTGAGGGAAGCCGTTCTCAAACTTGACGGGATCTGATAGTTTGGAGAGCTCCAGCTTGACGACCCAAAGCTTTGTGTGCTCGGCAAAGAACAAATCTGCCGTTTGGGGGGCCTGCTTCCGTGTCAATGATGAAAAGTTGATTATCTATGTCTTCTTGTATGTAGATGGGGTTGGTTGGGTGTTTCTTGTACCTGGGTCGCGGTGCTTAGATGAACGAACCCATCTTTGGCGTCCAGCTCAGACAAGGGTAGCAGGCCGGGCAAGGGTTCGATCGGGGCCTCGGGCAGGATCTTATATACGAATTGCGGAGATTCGGAGCCCATTTTTCACAGATTATCGGCAGCTTATGTAGTGATGCGCAGAGAATATGTTGCAACAGTTGAGGGGACAAGATGGAATTATGACGTTTGGGTTTTAGGGTAATGGCGAGAGGGGCACATGGTGGCGCAGGATTGGTGGGTGGTTTTTGACGGGAGGGTCAGACTACTACGATGGAGGGGGAAGCAAACGCGGCAGACGTGCTCCTCACACAACAAATGTTCTACCCCGTGAGGAGAAAAAAGGAATGAGTAGAGGGCCGCTGCCGTCGGAGCTATGTTTACTGTCTTGGCTGCCTCGCCGTAAAATTGACGACAAGGTGCGGTTCCTTGGCTGGTACGTTGTCGCGTGCAAAAAAAAAAGGGATTTTTTCTGGCCAACAGGGGGGGCAAAAAACTAACAAGCAAGTTGGGGGGGCGCAGTGTCACGGCCTACTCGACCAAGACTGCGTGCATCACGCTGGGCCATCTGTACCCGCGAGGCACAAACGTGTCGGTGACGGTGAATGTCGAGCTGCTGCTGGAGACGCTGGCGTCCGAGGCGACTCGCACGGGCGAATGGGTCAACGTGATTGGGTACGTCAAGGGCGTCGACGTGGTTGGGAGCGGCGCGGCGGCGGTGCAGGCGCTGATGGTCTGGCCGGCCGGACCGATGGATATTCAGCATTACGAAGCTGCGCTGGAGGAGATGCAAGCGACGGCGCACACGGATTCATGATGAACGACGAAGGGACGGCTAATAATACCAGCAACGTCGAGAGCAAGGTTGCCCGTTTTGTCTCGACGGTGTGGGTTGGAGAGCGAGTCAGCGGCAAATGGAGCCGCGCAGGTTCGAGGTTGCATTGCGCTATCGAAGCGACATGTTTATAATTGGCAATCTCGGTGCATTGATCTTTTTTCTTCTTCTCCTTTTGATCGACGAGTTGTGATGGGTGAAACACGTTTCTTGTGTTGCAAGAGTCGGCGAGAGGGAGCATTGTGTGGATGCGGGTGGAGAGTGAGTGAGAAGAGAGATTCTCGATTGATTGTTAAATGGAAACGCGTGCATAATTCAGCCCTTTTCGAGGTCATAGAAACAATTGATATATGAAAAAATAAAACGTGTCGCTACCCGCTCATGCCGCTGTCATATGCGGGAAACCAGGCACAAAAGCATCAGGGCGGGGCAGCCAGTGAGAGAGGCATCTCGAGGGAGCCACGTGAAAGTACCTAATTTTTGGTGGCTGCTGGTCCGGCAAGTCGCAGTGATGACTTTTTGTAAATAAAGTTAGCAAAGAGCTTGAATTAGCTGCAACGTAGCCGGGCGTGATTACCGTTTCGCACTCGTATGAATTTTCTTTCTTAAACAAGCAACTTGGGCTTAATTCGTTAATTCGTCGACCAAGTACCTACGCAAGCCAAGTACCGGATTATTTCCTGCGTTACCTATGCAGAGCACTACGTCAATGTCGGCACCGCGTCTCGCGTCTCCATGTGAATCTTGACTCCTGTCTCCCTTGCTGCTCACCTACCACCCACCTTCAAATCTACCACGACTTGACGAACATTTGCGCCTTACCCCGACATCTGGCCCTGCATAGCTCTGGCGCTCATCTTTGGAGAATGTAACATTTTTTTTTTCTACCTCACACTTTGTCTACCTTTTTTTTTCGCCCAAACGAGGCTACAAACAATACCCACACGGGAAATAGCGAACATCCGCCCCTCCGCAATCTCCAACTCGACCTCGAAGACGCCCAGTCGCAAGTCTTGCGCTGCAGAATCACCTCGCTGGCCAAAGCTGTCGCCGAAATTGGCTTCTTTGACTTGACGGGCCCTGATCTTTGAGCGAAAAGTTCTTAGCGAATTTCGAACCAAACTACATTGACCACATTGCGACGCGAATCGCATAATTACGTCCATACCCCTTTCGACGGGCTGCCACGACGTGGCGCATTTCCTATCGACGACCCAATACATAACAAAGGGGACCACATTCGGTCCCCAACTGCAGTATCGCTGCCATGGCTCCCGCAGGCGGTGGCAATATCAAGGTCGTGGTCCGAGTTCGTCCCTTCAACAGCAGAGAAATCGACCGCGGCTCAAAATGTATCGTCGAAATGAAAGACAACCAGACCGTCATCTCTACCCCAGACGGTCATGGTGGTAAAAGCGCAAAGGCTGAAGCCCCCAAGAGCTTTGCATTTGACAGATCATACTGGTCCTTTGACAAGAACGACTCAAACTACGCCGCCCAGTCCAACCTCTTTGACGACCTCGGCAAGCCCTTGCTCGACAATGCCTTTCAGGGCTACAACAACTGCATCTTTGCCTATGGCCAGACCGGTTCCGGAAAGTCCTATTCCATGATGGGCTATGGCAAAGAAATCGGCATCATTCCCAACATTTGCCAGGACATGTTTAGCCGTATAAACCAGATTCAGGCCGACGCCACGACAAAGTGCACAGTCGAAGTCTCCTATCTCGAAATCTACAACGAGCGCGTACGCGACTTGCTCAACCCCTCGACAAAGGGAAATCTCAAAGTTCGAGAGCATCCTTCCACCGGCCCCTACGTCGAAGATCTTGCCAAGCTGGTAGTCGGCAGCTTCCAGGAGATCGAAAATCTCATGGACGAAGGAAACAAGGCCCGTACAGTCGCCGCCACCAACATGAACGAAACCTCGAGTCGATCCCACGCCGTCTTCACCCTCATGCTCACCCAAAAAAAGTACGATGCCGAGACCAAAATGGAAATGGAAAAGGTGGCCAAAATCTCCCTAGTCGACTTGGCTGGTTCAGAAAGAGCCACGTCCACTGGGGCTACAGGCGCGCGACTCAAGGAAGGTGCCGAGATCAACCGATCTCTATCTACCCTCGGCCGTGTTATTGCTGCGCTGGCCGACCTGTCCACCGGCGCCAAGAAGAAAAAGGGCGGCTCCCAAGTACCGTATCGCGATTCTGTCTTGACATGGCTTCTCAAAGATTCGCTCGGTGGAAACAGCATGACTGCAATGATTGCAGCCATCAGTCCAGCCGATATCAACTACGATGAAACGCTCAGCACCCTGCGATACGCCGACTCTGCCAAGCGCATCAAGAACCACGCCGTCATCAATGAAGATGCCAACGCGCGCATGATCAGAGAGCTCAAGGAAGAACTTGCGCTACTACGGAGCAAGCTTGGCGGAGGAACGGTCGGAGCTGGCGGTGCTCCAATACCTGCAGACGAAATCTATAATGAGAATACACCGCTCGAGAAGCAAATGGTCAGCATCACCGGCGCGGATGGCTTGCCCAAGAAAGTCTCGAAAGCAGAAATTGCTGAGCAGCTTAGCCAAAGCGAAAAGCTTCTTACAGACCTTAATCAAACGTGGGAGCAGAAGCTGCAAAAGACTGAAGAGATTCACAAGGAACGAGAAGCGGCGCTTGAAGAGCTCGGCATCAGCATCGAAAAGGGCTTCATTGGGCTGCATACTCCAAAGAAGATGCCCCATTTGGTCAACTTATCAGACGATCCATTACTGGCAGAATGCTTAGTCTACAACCTCAAACCGGGTACAACGACTGTTGGAAATGTAGATACCAACGCCGATCATCAGGCCAATATTCGACTCAACGGAACTCGAATCCTGCACGATCATTGTACTTTTGAAAATGCCGCCGCCGATGGCACGGTCACCGTCATCCCTAGCGAAGGCGCCTCTGTCATGGTCAACGGCAAGCGCATTACCGAAGCCACTCAGCTACATTCTGGCTACAGAGTCATCCTCGGAGACTTTCACATTTTCCGATTCAACCACCCCATGGAAGCTAGAGCTGAAAGAGCAGAAGTCGGCAACAGTCTCCTGCGCCAATCCGTCACAGCCAGCCATATCCAGGCTTGGGAGAGGTCAACATCAAGTCCCACACCTGGCTCACGCCCCGGCCATGAGCGGGCGTACAGCAAAGCATCTGATTTCGGCGACCTTTCAAGACCAGAATCTCCGTCTCTTCGCAATAATCGAGATACTGACTGGTCTGCGGCGCGTCGAGAAGCTGCAGGCGCCATCCTCGGATCTGACCAGACAAACTTTACTAGCCTCACAGACGAGGAGCTCAATGCTTTGTTCGAAGAAGTGCAACGAGCACGAGCTGAGCGCGTCAACGTTCGCGAGGATGGCGAGGATACGGAATCTGTGACTTCCTATCAACTGCGCGAAAAATACATGTCCAATGGAACCATTGACAACTTTTCTCTCGACACGGCTCTGACCATGCCTTCAACCCCAAAGCAGGGTGAGGCTGAGGACAGGTTAAGAGAGGTTCGCGAGGAGCTACAAAGCCAGCTTGAAAAACAAAAGGAAGAATTTCAAGACCAGCTCAAGAGTGCAGAGGCCGCCAACGTCGAAGTCGAGGAAATTAAAAGAGAAAAAGTCAAGATGGAGGCTGCTCTGCAGGAACTCAAAGAAGACATGCAAAAGCAGCTCAAGATGCAGAAAAAGCAGTTTGAGGAGAAGATGGAAAAGATGGACCCGTTGAAGCGACCCAAAGCAAGCCCCAAGCTCTCGGAAGGAGAGATAGAGCGAGCAAAGAAAGTCATTGGTCTTTGGAGAGACCGACACTATGTCAAGATGGCAGAGACGGTGCTACAAAATGCCGCGGTGCTGAAGGAGGCGCAAATCATGAGCAATGAGCTTGATGAGAGTGTTGTTTTCCAGTTTGCTGTCGTGGACGTCGGCCACGTCATGTGCTCCTCGTACGATATGGTTCTCAACGGACTTACCAGTGAAGGAGAGGATGTGGCCCTTGAGGAGACTCCAAAGCCGTGCATCGGCATCAGAGTAATTGACTACCGCAACAACGTTGTCCGACTGTGGAGTTTGGAGAAGCTGCACGACCGCGTACGCCAAATGCGCCAGATGCACCAATATCTCGACCAGCCCGAATATGCTCAGCACCTCAGTCTGGATAACCCGTTTATCGAGCACTGCATGCCTTCCTACACGTTGATAGGCGAAGTTGACGTGCCTCTAAAAGCCGTCTTCGAGAGCCGTGTACAGGACTTTTCCTTGGACGTGCTATCGCCATACACGTCTCACGCCATTGGCATTGTGAAGCTGTCACTTGAGCCATCTCATGCTCGAGCCCCCACAAACACGCTCAAGTTCAATGTGGTTATGCACGAGTTTATTGGCTTTGCTGAGCGCGAAGGCACCGAGGTTCACGCCCAGCTCTTTATCCCCGGTGTTTCAGAAGAGGACGGCGTGACAACTACACAAATGATTACCGAGTTTGACGAAGGTCCTATTCGCTTTGAGAGCGTACACAACATGAGCGTTCCCCTTTTCGCGCCCCAAGATGTCATGCTGAGAGCATCCATCTACGCCAAAGTCCAACCAATGCATCTCGATAAACTCCTTAGCTGGGATGATATGAGAGATGCAGCCCCATCGCGCGACGGTGCCAAGGCAAGCCGCATCAACGAGGCACAGTTCTACACGCAAGAAAAGCACGACATGCTTTCCAGGATTCAGATCCTCGAACTCAACGAGATGGGAGAGTATGCTCCTGTCGAGGTCACTCAAGTTAGCGAACTGGACACGGGCACATTCCAGCTTCACCAAGGTTTGCAAAGAAGAATTGCCATCAACATTGCTCATAGCTCCGGCGATGCCCTTCCATGGGGCGATGTGACAGCTGTACGCGTTGGCAAGGTACGCCTAGTCGACTCTGGCGGCAAGACACCAGACATGGGTGCGAGCGAACCTGACATTCAATTACGCCTCACGTCACATCCCATCTTCCGCCAAAACCCCAACGGCACGCGCAGCATCACTGTTTTTGCACAATGGGACTCGAGCCTGCACAACTCCCTACTACTCGATCGTGTGACGGCCGACAAGTACAAGGTGCAGATGAGCATTAGCTGGGAAATCAGCTCCGAGAAGCTGGCGGAGCCTATGAAGTTTTCGCAAAAGGTCTACATACAGGTTCTCTCGCGAACATTTGTGCGCCAAACGTCCATGTTCTCCGCACTCTGGCAAAATATGCGCTTCATCCGCTCCTCGACTGGTATTTTCACAATCACCATGAGGCCAGCGCCGATCAAGCGAGTCGGCGACTTGTGGAGGATGAACAGCCGACACGACTACGTCAAGGGTGAAGAGAACCTTGACAGCTGGAACCCACGGGGAGTGTCGCTTGTGAGCGACTTTATTCTCGCGCGAAAGAAGAGACGACGGATAGCCGAGATTGGTGCCGTGCACATGATGCTTCATGTTCTTGGCATCGATCCAAGTGGGCAACTGGTCAAGGAAGCATCTGAACCAGAGCCAGAGCCAGAGATTCAGAAGCCTGTGCTGCCCGACGACGATGATTTGCTGCATGACACGCCCGAAACTTCGCAGGTGCCGTGTCTTGAGGAGGAAGCAGAAGCGAGAGCTGCTGATGGCGGAAATGAGGACGAGGCAAAGGGCGAGGGTGAAGCTGATGGCGAAGAGACAGTCAAGATCGAAGTTTCGGCACCGTCAGAGAAACCAATATACAACGAGCAACAAGTCGAGCTTCTACAAAAGTGTCTGTCACTATGGCTCAAGTACCCCGACCCGCTCGCCAAGATCCTTAGCCCGGCCAACACGGCGCCTCCCACCAACGGTGTCACGTCGGAGCCTCCTGAGCTGCCGAGCCTCATCACGACAGTCGTGCGCGTGTCCAAGAATCCCAAGGTGCTCAAGGGCGGCTACCTCCTCGTGCCCAACAGCGACTCGACGCGGTGGGTAAAGCGCTTCGTCGAGCTGCGCCGGCCCTACCTTCACATCCACTCGGCCTCGGACGGCGACGAGGTGGCCCTCGTCAGCCTGCGCAACTCGCGCGTCGACAGCCAGCCGGGCGTGTTGGCCCTCCTCAACGGACCCGACGACTACGACAATGCACCCGGCCAGAACGGCGGCGCCGACTTTACCCCCGGCCATCGCCGCACGGCCTCGGGACGCGTCATTTCGACGATTTGGACCGGCAACAATAACAACGGCGGCAGCAGCAGCAGCAGCGGGACCCGCGCTAATAATGGTGGCGGGCCGGGCCTGCAGCGCCTCAGCGAGCGCATGCAGGCGGGCGTGTTTGCGATTTACGGCACGGATAACACGTGGCTGTTTGCGGCGCGCAGCGAGCGCGACAAGATGGATTGGATCTTTCGCATCGATCAGACGTACATGTCGGCGGCGGGCGAGAGTCAGCCCGGGAGCGGCTTTGCGAGCCCTCATCCTGGAAGCGATTACTGAAAAAAAAGAAAAAGTAATCAAGTTGGGAAAAGAGAGGGGGAGAGAGAGAGAGAGAGAAAGGGAAAGTGTCTCTCGATGTGTGGGATTTTTTTAATGAAGTCTATGGAACTACTAATTTCTACTCTTTTGTAAAGGAAAAGAAGAAGAAATCTTTTTTTTTCTCTTTTGTGTGATTCGGTGGTGGTGGTGGTTGTGCATTTCTTTTTTCCCTTTTCTTTTGTTATATACCTCAAAGTTGGGAACGGTTGTTTACACTTTATAGGCCTTTTTGTTTTTTTCATGTTTGAGGTTTTTTCATTACCCTCATTATCTTATTAGTTGTTATTAGAAGGTGTGTTTGATTAGGACAGTGGGGAGGGAGATACTTTTGACAAGAAGAAAATATTTGAGGATTAGATTAATACCCCTCTGCTAGTAAGACTGGAATGACATTTCTGATTTCTGGATTTACCTTGTTCTGCGTGTGTGTGTGAATTTGGATATATGGCCTCATCATCCATTACACGTAACCTATTCTTGCATTCAGTTGCTAAAAGAGAAGTTGGTCATTAGAATAACGTCCTGGGTGTGTAGCTTCAATGTCTCTTCCCCGGCCTTGAACAAACTACAAACTTGACGGACGAGTGATCCGAGTGTACCCGTGCCTTGTTATTTTCCTTGTAAAAGTGTGGAGGCTAACATTTCTCCTCGAACAGCGTGGCGAGTTTGCCTCACAAGCCGGCCCTTGTTGTGCCTGACCAGGTCGACGCTGTTGTTTTGGAATCATGTCTGACGTGTCATGTCACTACTGATAGATGATATCCGCACTTGGAAACCTTTGTCCTCATCGATTTCGTACTTATAACGACACGAATGTGTAACCCATGCTTCTGTTTCCAGAGAAAGAAAACCAGCTTTGTGATACTACAGAGGTCGAGCGACGGGGAAGATGACGAATCGAGTTGTCGAAAAGAAAGGACGTAACAATGTGGCGGGAACTTTGCAGAGGATTGATTGTACCTCCGAGGGATCGGTGTGTGGTCATTGCCAAACTCAGCAACCAGTGCCTTTGCAAAGTCCACGAATCCATGTCCCTCGCAAAGGGTTTGGACTGATCAGCATGGGGGCCTGCAGATTGAAAGAGACGTCTGGCCATGTACTGGTATGTTTTTTTTTCCAGAGAGGTTCTCGAAACAGCTTCGTCAAGCAGCCGCTCTCATTCGTCTACTCCGTGTTCCAGCCAACTTTTTGGATTAAAAAAAAGGCGAAAGCTGTGATCATCATGACATGACGGGAAGCGCCACGAAGAAAAAAAAAAAAGGAACCAGGCTTTTTTCTTTTTCATGCAGCCGACCGACCACTGCAGGAGGCGGGACCGTGCCGCTGATGCGGTCGTGGCTGGGGGGACAAGCAAGCACGTGTTGACCGGTAATTACAGGCGGATTGGGAGAGAAGGTGAGGCCATTCCTGCAAAATGGGGGGGGGGGCAAAATACCTCTCTGTTTCCCCCCTCACGACGAAAACTGCTGAAGAAAAGGGAGGGGGGGAGGCTTGCAGCTACATGCAACCACCATGTGTCCTGGTCCCTGCAAAACACGGAACGAAAAACGTCAGAGTTCTGGAGGCTCCCTTTGAGCCAAATAAGTGGCTTGGCACATGCACGGCTTGTTGTCAATCAAAGAACAGGTGGTTGCCAATATTTTGGGCGGGACAAATGGTTGGATGATCAGTGATGATGATCCTCCTTGACACGACAACCGCTTTTGCGCAAAATTGCCAGGGACTGAAATTTACCCAAGACTGGTCCGATTATGTGTGGGGATGGCCTTTTTTGTCTCTTGACAAGGCTCTTCTTTCTCGCCGTATCTTTTCGTCTCTCTTCCGCGTGCTTCGCGCTCATCGTTGGCTAAGTCGTATTGATGTAATGTGTATCTATCAGCTGCGTGATGCAAAGATGGGAGTGGGAGGGAAATGCAACAAGTAGATTCAGTAATCCTGTATTTTACCTTGTCCTTGTAGTTTGGTACTTTACCAGTAACGACTTGACAGGAGTGTGTCTGCTCCACGGGGGTAGCCAACTATTGTTCAATTGTTTATCCAAGGTTTCCCTTTATTTTAAATTGAGACGCCTACCTCAGCCGTGGAGAGGGGTCAGTGCTTTCCGGGCTTTCCATGTGCCAGAAAAGGCGCGTTCCCGTAACCAAACCGTCGGGTTCGCGTGCCCAGATCCTCGGGTCCCGCGTCCACCATCACCCCCTTGCTGACGCGCCAGGGAGGGGGGGACCAAGTGCTTCTTCTCCACAGAGGTTTTGTTCTTTGAACAAAATTCAGCCTCTGAAGAGCTCGAAAGAAGAGAAAACGAAAAGGGAAAAAGAAAAAAAAAAAGAAAAAGAAAAAAGTCCTCAGCAGTGGGACGCTGTAAGAGACAACAGACGTACGCCTGGCGTGACTTGCCAAAAATAGTTGTTGGTGGGCTTTGATTAGGACTTGGCGCGCCTAGCAGCTAATTAGCTGACTTTGCAGATTGCAGGTTTCGAGGGCAAACTCGATGCATCATGATTCTTTTGTGATGAAAGTTGCAAGCATCGAGCGACAGCCATATCGGGAAGTTTCTTGGAAACTTTTTCTTTTTTTATAAGGAGCTTCTTCTCCGGTCGTACTGCCACGGTGTAGTAGAAAAGGCTCAGACAAGGCGGACAAGGCAAACCTGGCGTGTCTGAGACATGGGTTAATGGAATCATGGAAGCTGTCAACTTATTGGCCCAATCTCTCGGGACAATAACGCTAATTTGGTGATTATATAAATTAAATAAAAGACGTGATCTTCGATTACTTTACCTAAATGCGTACTCTGTACAGATTACTCTGTACGGCACTAGGACAATACTACTGTTTGTATCTCGCTTTCACCAACTAGAGGCCCATTGCTCGTGCCACCTCTTTGAAAGAGATACCGGACTGGCACTAGCTGTTTCGATTTACAAGCAAAAACAGTCGATAACAAAGAATTAGGCTCCTCTAGCTGATTCTCAAAAGGTATTAATCTAATCCGTAGTCTGCGACACTGTTGGGTAGGCTAATAAAAGCCTTGAAGAATCTGTCGTCCATCCCTACCGAAAAGGCGCCTATAGGTGTCGAATCCGGGGACGACAGCCGTCTGATTCGTAAGCTCACCCTCTCCGTTTCCTACTTGTAGCTTTTCTTTTTCTTTTTCTTTTTTTTTCTACTCAAGCGCGCATGCCGCCAGCACTCGGCAGAGACCAGGGCTGGATGGTTCAAGCCAGTCAGGCAACCAGGGTGAGCCGGGCGGGAAGCCTTTTTAGTTGAAGGGGCATGGGCTTTGTTCAGCATCACTCCTGTAACCTGAGTATATTCAGCCACGCTAGCTTTGCGTCTTTTTGACAATGTTTGGTGCGTAATTTGTTGACTTTTGCTAAAAGAAGCAAATAAAACAACTCGATAAACAAAAGGACATGGTATTGATCAAAGGTTGGGGGCTGGAGTAAGTTTTACTGTGAGCACCCATGGTACGGATTACCTCCTTCTCAATTGATCCTTGCTGCTCATAATTTATCAGCAAGGTGAGGCTAGCACGATGGTCATGCACGATACCTGTAATATGTAATGAACTAGTCAACTGACAATTTTGCCATTTTATTATCTAGCCTCGCATTAGTGTGCTGCAAGTGGTCGACAGGCAGGTTTGTCAGTTAGTTTTGTGGCAGAAGGTATCAGCCCAATTTTCGCATCAGACTATCAGAGGAAGAGTTTGAAGTTTGCTTTATCCAGCAAAGCGACAAGTTTAATGATACTAAATCTCGAGTCGGAGTCTCATGTTCATCCACGAGACGAGCCTGCGCTGAAAATCGTTGTGGCGTATGTCATGACCATCTATTGATGCCATTCGGTCTCACGGACTAGACGTCTCCGACCCAGATTACCGGGACCTCGTACTCCTCTTTGCCCCGTAGTTGAAAGGAGAGAAGGGGAAAGCTGGCAGGCCTCCACCCTTGCTCATCCAGACCCCCCATGTCCCTTGAACCCACCAGGCTGGTTGGCTAGTGACGCTCCAGATGTAGCCACGGGGACGCCACTGCAATAATACGGAGGGGCGGGAGACCCGGTGGGCTGGAACCTTACCCGCTAACAAGCCAGCTAGCAGTAAACCTGGAACCTGATGCTGAATCATTTCCCCAGAACTCGGGCTGCTTGTGCCTGTGTGTGCGTGTGTTGCTTTTGGTGCTGCAACACCAACGCCAACTTGTCGCGACCGACTCTTTCGGCTGTATGTCTTGCATAACAGACCTTGATCGGAGTATCGGAGTGCGGTTTCCGAATGCTGGGATCAAGCTATTTGCTTATGTGAAATCTCCCCAGTACGGATGCCCTTGCCTAGATTCCACGCCCGCCCGGATGGTCAAGGGATTCCGAATTCAGAGAGACTTGCATTAGGGCCGCGAAAGCTCTTCCATTTGAGGTGGACCGACGTGTGGAACCTGCCACGTCTTGGACCTTGCCGTATAAGCCAACTTGGCTTGCCGCGGAGCCTCTACGCAACGCTCCTCGTTGTTTGTTTGGTGTGGCGGTGGCCAGTACATGCCTCGCTTAACTATCAGTCATCCATCTCTCTACGCTGCATACAAAATATCGAAAAGGTATTTTGGGTTTTGTAGTCGCGTCATTGTCATTCGTATTTGGACCTGCGGTAATTCAGATCGAAGCGACAATATTGCGTCTTGCCAGCACCCCGACTCCCTTTCCTGCTGGAAATTCTCTCACAACGACAAGAAGGGGACGGCAAGCAAGACAAAAGACTCACCAACCAACACATGACCAGTTCTTACTCTTGGATTACTGCGGAAATCTTTCAATGAAAAGGACAGAGGTTTGACGAGAACAAAGTGATTAGTACTTTGCAAAACTGGAAAACGGCACGAAAACTCGGAGCGAATAACGAGCAGCACAAGCGCTACAGATAAGCAATGTCTGGGTCGACTCCTGGAGGCCAAGGCCGAGATGTCGGGCGAGGGAGCCCCAAGGACTTGAGTCGGTACGAATTCTCGTTCAACTCGTCGTTGCCATCCGCCGAGATGGAACCAGATGTAAGCATGTATCGAAATCCCTGATAGCAACAGTCGAAAAAAAGCCTAATAATAAATCAAATAGTCAACGGTAGAAGACATGTACGTGTATCGAAGCCGGAGCACCTTTTTCAGAGACTAACGACCTTGTCAGCGTTGAATCGTCATGGTCGCTTTCCGAAAGCATCAAAAACTTTCCACAAGAGTTTGGCAGAACATATCACGCATACAAGGCAGGATGTAGGTTGGTTGTCTCACAAACTGAACTACATGCAGCATTACAGAAAAAGAGAAGCTGAAAAACTGACGCTTCAAAAGCATATCCCTTTCCCAACGACACCATCGAACAAGAACGTCTATTTCTGCAATTCAACGCCTTGACACGGCTTTTCGGGGGCAAAATCTACTTTGCACCTTTATCTGCCCAGAACCCCCCACGCTTGGTGCTAGATATCGCCACTGGAACGGGGGAGTGGGCTATTCAGATGGGTGATGAGTTTCCACAAGCGCAGATTGTGGCCACGGATCTATCCCCTATTCAACCAGAAGATGTCCCACCAAACGTGTCATTCTTTGTTGAAGACTCGTAAGTTCGAATTCTGCTTCCGAGAGGAGTCGCCTATTCACGTCGCACAAGGGCAAGGGACTAAATGAGCTAATGCACGAGCGGTTTTAGATCGGAGCCCTGGGAGTATTCGCAAAAGTACGACTACATCCACACACGAGTGACGTCTGGCTGCTGGTCGTCCTTTGAAGAACAGATTGCCAAGCAGGCGTTTGAAAACCTGCAACCGGGCGGGTGGTTTGAATCTCAAGAACTCGACAGCATCATAACCAGCGACGACGACACGCTACCCCCAGACTCGGCGCTGAGCCGCTGGTTCCACGACATGGCCACGGCCGGAGCCATTTGCGACCGGCCGACCATGATGGCGCACACGCTTCGCGAGGTCTATGAGCGCGTGGGGTTTGTGGATGTGCAGGAGCAGATTTTCAAGATGCCGTCGAACGGATGGCCAAAGGACGAGCGACTCAAGGATATTGGGCGCATGTGGGAGAGAAATTTCTTGACGGGCCTGTCGGGGTTTTCGTTTAGCATGTTTAAAAAGGCATTCAACAAGACGCAAGAGGAGATTGAGGTACGAAGAAAAAAGATTCAGTGAGTGCCTCGGCGAGTTTATGCTGTGCTACTAACATTTCTTTTGTGGCAGGTCGCGTTGGTCGATGTGAGACGTCAATTTTCCGACACGCGTATACATTCGTATATGCCAGTTTGGGTTGTTTGGGGACGTAAACCATATGAAAACGAATAGCGGCTATATTGGTAAAGAATCCAGGGGAGAATAAACGAGAATCTCGTCAAACGATGGAAAATCTAGTCATCGAGCCGGACTTTGAGGGCATATATGGTAGTAAAGAGTTTGCCAAGGAGACTTGACGGCTCTACTGATGGCTAGATGGGACATTTAGTCTATCAGATGCATGCAATGTATTCCCCCCAAGATACAGAGAACGCATCATTATAAGAAATTGACTCTGAAACTGAAACACCGCTAGTTAGCCATTGCATTGGTGAGTCGCGGAAGATCTAGCCCACGCTCAAGTTGTACTTGATATATTATAAGTGACAGCATCTCAAATTTGGTACTTGAATGAACCCTTCAGTGTCATTGAAATTTTTTTGTATATATTTGAGGCATCCTGCTAGAGGCAAAGGTAGAGTCAGGCGCGGATAATGACAAGACGATGTGACTACACTAGACTTGACGTTGAAAATAATCGCACGGTTGCAACGAAACTTGTCAGCACTCCCTTTAAGCAACCGACTAACTTTAAGCGACTAGCTAGCTTTGAGCGACCAGCTGAAAGCGAGACTGATAAGGAATGCTGGTGAAAATGAAAAATATTGCTTGTGTAATGTATTAGTTGAGACGTCATCGTTGACATTTAGTCTACTATTGCCCACAAGTATCGGTCGTGAAATCTGAAAAAAATACACCTGAATCCGAAATCTGCAAGTTTTTTTTTTTTTTTTCTTTTTGAATAATGACGAAAATCTCACAATTGTCTACAACTCATGTTGTCCTAATGTAAGAAGGCTGACCAACAGCAACGAGTCAGGCAGAGAAGGGCAGCCCCACTAACTTGAAACTCTGTGCGTCGACCTGGGCCGAAGTCGCTTGCCAGAGCTTCCCCAGACTTGAACTTGGCCTGCCTCACAGCTTCTTCATCCAATTGTCGTCGTCCCCCCCCTGCGACATCGAAAACGACCTGAATCAAGATGTACGCAACGGTCCGACTGGCCCGCGCAAGCCGCATTTGCCTGCAGCGGGCTCCTCGGTCGCGAATGACTGCAGCCGCCGCCAGCCCTGTTGAGCCGCCCTGTATCGCATGCGCGCCGCCGCTTCCGACCACCACCCCGCGCAGAGCGATAAGCAGCTCGAGTCCTCGACAGCGACCGAGCCGCGGCGACAAAGGCCGGCAGCAGCAGCCGCAGCCAGAGCACGTCACGGGCACATGGGAGAGACCAGCCGATTTTCAACGGCCGCGGCGCCGCCCCGATATCTGGAGCGAGGCGGGGTTCTACCGGTTCGACCCCAGAGGAGGCTACGACGACAATGGCTCATCAGGAGCACCACCGCCGCCGCCGCTGCGTCGGACGGCGCGCGAGGCAGCATCCGGGCCGCAGTCAAAAGCGGCAGTGGCGGCGGTGATGCTGGCGGCGGTGGCGTTTTACGTGTGGAACTCGCAGACGGTGCCGCTGACGGGACGCACGCGGTTCAACTTTTTGTCGGACGAGATTGCGGAGCGTATGAATCCGCAGCCGGTCGAGAGCATCCTCCGGCAAGTGTACGACGCGGGCGGGGTGATTTTGTCGGAAAGGGACGTCAGGACGCAGATTGTCAAGAATGTCATGAGGCGGCTGATTCCTGTGAGCGGGTTGGCGGATTTGAAGTGGGAGATTTACGTCATTGCAGATGATTGTGAGTTTGGTTTTTTTTTTTTTCCTCCTGCCTTGAAGGGGTGGTCGAGAGAGGACCGAAAGCAACGAGGAACAAGCAGACAAGACAGAACGCGCTGACATTGAAACCCACCCCCGCAGCTCAGGCCAACGCATTCGTCCTGCCCGGCGGCAAGGTGTTTGTGTTTAGCGGGCTCATCAACATGTGCGGCAACGAGGACGCGCTGGCGGCGGTGCTGGGCCACGAGATTGCGCACCAGACGGCGTCGCACACGGCGGAGCGGCTGTCGCTCGCGTGGGTGGGCAACTTTACCACGGGCGCCCTCTTCTTCCTGGTCGGCACGCTGCCGGGGCTCGCGCTGTTTGCCATGTGGACGGCGACGGGCGCCTTTGTGCTGCCGACGCTCATGTTTGAGCTGCCCATGAGCCGCACGCACGAGTACGAGGCCGACCACATTGGGCTGATGATGATGGCCGAGGCGTGCTACGACCCGCGCGCGTCGATTGGGTTTTGGAAGCGGATGAGCGCGCAGGGCCAAGAGATTGAAGAGGTGCTGAGCACGCATCCCTCGGTATGTGCTTTTTGTTATGTTTTCTCCTTGTTCTTCTTTTCCTTTTTTTTTTTCCTTTTTTCCCCTTTTTCTTTATTTGGAGCTCTTTCCCAAACGGCATCGAAGAAAAGAACAGAAAAAAAAAACTAATTCCGCATCGTCTACAGAATAATCATAGAGTTGCAAGGCTCAAGAAGCTCATGCCGGAAGCCTTGGCGAAGCGGGAGCAGAGCGATTGCAAGGGAACAGAGTCCTTTGCGCGAAGATTCCGGTATGCAATGAAGCAAAGACAGTCTGAAATGCCCCAGCCCGACACAATGGCGTGACCATTTCCTACGACGTAATAGAAACTGTCGCGACAAGAGACCATTAGAACTTGGGAGACGTGAAGCAATCACGCGTTATAGAAATGTCGCAACAAGAGACCATTAGACTTTAATAGAACTCGAAGTAATCACCTTGTTGGAAAGAGTTATTACTACTTGCACTGAACAAGTCCGAGTATAACAGCCTCGTCCACCTCCCTCAACGGCTATATGCCTAGTCGGCACAAGCCAAGATTTGCCTGGGGAGCACCAACCCCCGCAACGGGCGCAAACGGGCTTTTACGAATAGCAGGGCGCTCATAGGCCAGCGGACGGCAAATGACGTCCCATTTACTTTTAGCGGGAGACTCTGTGCGCCAGTGGTGGCTTTTTGTCTTGTTGGCAACTGATAGCGTTTGCTGTGGGGTGGGCGTAGACCGAGCCGAGGTTAATTGTTGCGCTTCCATCATATTACTGGCCGCTTCTTCTTAAGAGCAACAAACTGTGTTCACTTTCTCTTCTCTACTCTACACTTGTTCGATTGCAAAATCATTTGATAAAATCTCCGTCAATTACTGTCAACGTTTGTCCGACCAAATACCTCCAACAGCCACCGTTTACCCCCTCTCCCCAAAAACACCGCCATCATGTCCAAGACTTTTGCCGCCGCCGAGGTCAGCAAGCACAAGGACAAGGATAATGGTCTGTGGCTCATTATCGAGGGCAACGTCTACGATGTAACCAGTAAGTGAAAGTCACCACAAGCCAGCCTATGCGACAGTGTCTCTTGGGGGATGAAGACAATTCATGGTTGTTCGCGCGGTCGCGTCACAAGCTTTGGCCCGCTCTGCGACCTCGGCAACCGAC
>JARJPL010000436.1:0-15916 GCA_030782805.1 Aschersonia sp. MBC 622
TTCACTTACTGGTCGTTGTGGGCGCCAACGCACCTAATTTCGTGGTTTAAATTAAACCCCCCCCCCCCCCCCCAAGCAGAGCTAGCCTGTCTTCTGGCTGTGTCAACCTGAACCATCGGTATCCAGTCTCTCAGAGTTAAAGTAAAGCGCTGCAACATGTAGAGTCAGGAAAATATGTTGGTTCAATACTCAAACTACAAACTCAATGGACATATAAACGCGCACTTCCAAGATTGTCCTTGATAGATGCTGGGTGGGGGGGGCATCTTGTAGAAATATCCCCAAGTTGGATATATTTCCTGTGGGCACTCAATCAAAGCGTACATTAGCTTCCATACTATTGACAAATCATCGTTTTTTCCATCTTTCCGCTGCCAATCGACAGTTTCAAAGTACGACTAGAACTCAGAGAGAGCTCTCTCTCTACTGCTTACTGATGGATAGCCTGCGGGCCTCGCTTGGCTAATCCATTCCCTAAACTCCTTCTCTGGAACAACGAGAGGAATTCGCCTGATGCCACCTGGCTGATTAATATAGCTATAGCCTTTCTCGACATACCAACTCAATTGTTCTTCGAAACTTCGCCCGAGACAAGCGTCATAGAAAGATGTGACGAGAGGCTGCGTATCAATGATACGATGGAGGTGATCGTGATTACGTATTAGGGCCTTCGACGCGGCCTCTCGCACGGGCTGGCTCTCGTCGTCGAGCCGCTCCGCCACAATCTTTAGCGTTGTATCGGGTAGTGTCACACATCTGCTAAGCGTCTGTACCGCATCTATTCGTATGCACTGGTTATTAGCACTAAGCAGCGCCGTTACAGCCTCGATCACCTCGTCAGGTAGCGCTGCCTGCATGCTAAGCGCGCTAGAGACAACCTGTCGTACAAGCATGTCCCCATCATCAAGCCACTTCGCTATAGTCTTAATGGCTTCGTCCGGTAGCGCTTTGCGGCTGGTAAGCACTCTCAGAGCACCCAGTCGTGCGACTAGGTGGTCATCATCATCATTAAGCCATGCCGCTATCGCCATAATTACCTCGTCAGGTATCGCTGCGCGCCAGGTAAGCGCGGTAGTGGCGCGACTTTGTACGTGATGGTCCTCATCACGAAGCCGCGTTGCTATTGCCATTATCTCACTTTGAGGCAGCGCCACGCGTCCACCTAGGGCTGTAGCGGCGGCCCCTCGTACAAGAGGGCTCTTATCACTAAGTCGCGACACTAGGGTCTTGAACATCTCGTCAGGCAGCACTACGCGTTTGCCTAGGGCTTTAGTGGCGGCCGCTCGTACGTCTGAGGACTGGTCACTAAGTCGCAACGCTAGGGCCTTGAGCACCTCATCAGGCAGCGCCACGCTTTCACTTAGGGCCTTGATGGCGGCTAGTCGTACGTGGAAGTCCTCGTCACTAAGTCGCAACGCCAGGGCCATGAGCACCTCGTTAGATAGTGTTGCGCGTGTGCCAAGGGCCTCCACAGCGCCCACACGTACGTCCCGATCCTCGTCGCTAAGCCGCGCTACCATGGCCTTGAATACGTGATCAGGCAGCGCCGCGCGCTTAAGCGCTGTAGTCGCGATCCATCGCATGTACTGGTTCTTGTCGCTAAGTCGTGCTGCCACGACCTCCAATACCTCGGCAGGCAGCGCCTTACGGTCCCCAAGATCTTTGCTGACAGCTCGTTGCACATCCGGGTCCTTGTCATCGAGCAAAGCCGCCACGGCATCAAGCACCTCGTCAGGCAGCGTCGCGTGTACGCTGAAAGAAATGATGGCGCTTATTCTCACATACAGGTCCTTGTCGTCGAGCCAAGCCGCCATGGCCTTAACCACATCGTCAGGCAGCGCCGCATGTGTACGAAGGATCTGGTTGGCAACGTCTTGCACGTCCAGGTCCTCGTCGCCGAGCCGAGTTACCAGGGCCTTGAGCACCTCGACAGGCAACGCCGCGCGTTTGGAAAGAGAAAAGACGGCGGCTCTTCTCAAGTTCCGGTTTTGATCGCCGACATGTGCCGCTATAAGCTCGAGCACTCCTTCAGGCAGCGCCGCGCACGTGTTGAAAACGCGGATGGCGGCCTCCCTCACGCCCGGGTCCGCGCCGCTGAGCTGTGCCGCCACCGCTTCAGCGATGCTATGCGAAAATGAGGCTCGATAAGCCAGCGAATATAGAATCTTTTTCTGAAAATTATGAGACTTGTCAAGTATAACAGTCTTTAGGACTTCCTCAGGAAACTCCACTTCGTGTACTAGCGTTGCAATGCCATTCAATTTGCAATCAAAGAGCAGCCACTGTGCTAGCCGTTGTTCTATACTCTTCCTTGATGGCAATTCGCCTGAGATTTCGCCCAAGCAATGCATAATTAGTCGCTGATGCGTAGGGCCTAGAAGGTCAAGTGGTTCGTCCTCAAGAGCACTTATAAACTCTGACGACTGGCCACTACCGTCGAGTAAGCCAGCAACAAAGCGCCAGAAAATATCATAGCGCACTGTGTATTTTTGTTTTTGAAGAAACTCCCTAGGACGACTGCTCATCCCTGCATTATTGCTGCCGAGGGTGAAGAACTGGAGTCGTCCTTTTGGATCTTTCCACTGCCGTGTGAAATACCGTGCCGCAAAGTATTCTTGAAAAGTCAAATGTATAAAGTGGTAACTCCGGTTATGGCAATCCATTGAAGGATCAGAAGCCCGTAGGAAAGATAGTGACGGCAAGCTCTTGTCGAGTAAGAGATGCGGTGCGAAGCGGTTTGATATGTCGTTCAAATGACCAGACGAAAAATCTATCACGTCGTTGTGCAGCCCCGCAAATGCAAGGCTTTCAAGAAAATTCATCTCATCCTTGACGAATCGTTCCATCTTGAATCTGCACACCGTCTGAAGATCATTGCCTGTCAACACCTTGTCATCGTGTCTCTTCTCTAATCGCACGACATCCTTCTTCCACAACTTCAGCTCAATCTCTTTATATAGTCCAGTCATCGTATTCGGTATATCATCAGTGTTCAGGTCGTCCCAGGTATAACAGAGCGCATCTAATTGGATCGGAATGCGGACAAGGCCTTGCATGAGCCAACGCCCTTCGATGAATAACTGGACCTCATCAGCCTTTTCCCTTTCCGTGAATGTTGTTTCAACATAGTCTTTCACTTGGTCTGGGTAGAAGCCGATGGTTTCCAAATCGATATCGGTGGTCTTAACATCAGCTGGAAGTCTCGCAGATGGACGAGTGGTGATGATGACAGCAGGCTGCTTTAAAAGCTCAAGCAAGAATTCGGTTCTGTAGTCTTTGCTATCCCACGACCCGGATATTTCATCTAAGCCGTCGAGAATGAACAGAGTTCTACCTGTATTGGGGCTGCGCAATGCTTGGTTCAACACTTTGGCAAGGCGGTGACCCTCATCCTCTCCGCCTTTCTTGAAGTACTCATGGTAGAACAAGCTCTCCAGACTCCATCCCTCAACGGGCTGTATTTTGAGCCTTCGTAAAGGAATCCAAAGTACGCGGTCGAACAATTTCTTCCACGAACGATGTAGTTCTGTCTCTGTGCCGTGGGTAAAGTCGTAGACCATCTTCTTGCATAAGGTAGATTTGCCGACACCAGCACGTCCTCGTATCATGATTCTTCGTGGATTTATAAGTACATCATTCTCTCCTCGACGTTCGTCAAAAACTGCCGCTAGATCGACCTGCATACTCTTATCTGATGCATCAACCTGCTGCCGAGTGAGTAAAGAAAATGGAGACCTTGTCAAGTCACCATTGCCTTTCGAGAGATGTGCTTCTTGGTCAGATTGTTTCGTAATGGCCAGATTGATATAGCAATGTTCTATAGGGAGCAGCTTGCCCGATAGTCTTTCAATCTTTAGCCTGTCCGCCGTGTAGTGTTCGTCGCGTATCAGCCTGTCGGCTTGCTCGAGCGGCGTCCCCGCGCGAATCGTTTGTATCATTCCGTGAATTTTATTAGCGACTTCGATATAATCTCCGCACTTGGAATCTTTGAATTTGTTCATCAGAGAGTGCGGTCGCTTAAGGGGTAATGGATCGATAATGATATCTAATGTCGCTGAGGATCTGGTGACCAACTAAGAGTGTAAGCTAGAGGGAGACGAGAATGTCGAGTTACTTATACGCCGCTTACCTGTTTCTTCTGATCTAACCAGCGTGGTAGCCAGGGGAATGCTTTGTGAGGCAGGCTTGTCTTTTTAAGTTCAAAGAAGCTAAACACTTCGCAGGGGTTATCGTTGTCTCGACAGAGTCGAGTGAAGTTGCTGACGCTTTGCTCTAGCTCAAAGGTTGATCCCTTTACACTTTCAATTATCCTGCTCACGTTTCGACCCTTAGTGGAAGCCTTAGCCTTCAGAGCCATCTCTGCCCAGGCAGCGACATCCTGAAAAGACGTCCCTCGGAATGGTGTGGCGAGGAAGACGGCGCCACGCGTAGCTTGTCTGATACGGTAGTAATTGTTTCTTTTGTCGTCCGCATGCACGAGAGACTTTATCAAGATGAGGCCCCCGAGACATGAGGCTATAAAGAAAATAGGTCGGTCTTGTGGTCTTGTGTTGCTAGTGAAGAGCGCACTCTCGATACCCTCGAGCAGAGGCACAGCATTCTCTTCAATTGTCATTTGGATCATATCGGATGACACGAACAGGTCAGCAGGCCAGTCGCACGTAAAAATCCTGGCGCGATTCACTTTCGCCGAAAGCATGTCAGGGCCCAGCCAGTTGTTCCATTTACTTTTGTTGTTTGGGTCTCGCGGGTCCTTCCATGTCCACGTGTTTGGCGACCTCGTATCGAGTCCGTGAATGGCGATGATGTCGATGTCTGTGTCTGCTTCAGTCCTTTTGAGGTCAACTTCTTGAAGGTAGACCCCTTCGCGTGTAGGCAGTGATGCATCTGGGTCGTTGTTCGCCGTAGATGGTGCGGGGTTTGAGCTCCTGGTGTGAGGGAGCCACCGACTCGGCATTGTATTGGGAATAGGTTCCGGTTCGGTATTTGGCAAAACGAGCTTGAGTTCTGAAGATAAGGTAGACCTTGGTGCAGAAGTTTGCAATAAGAGATCAAGCAATTGTCGAGAAAGTTTCTTGTCATCGCGCGGGTGAGGGGATATGTCTGACGCGAAACTATCAGGCTCCGACATATGCAGCTACTGACCATCGCTACAAAGGCACACTTTGTTGCCGTCCTAATGCGCCACGGCGCTTCGCCGAACACGTCTCTTTCCTGGAAGCAAACAATCCGACAGCCAAATACCACCCAATATCTGCGCTCCCCCCTGAGCAAAACTTGGTAGACGTCTGATGGGACGGTGAGCAGTCGGCCGTTGCTCAACTCCCATGCATCAAGATGCATTTCAGCTTCTTTGCTATCGAATCATCTTTTGACATATTGCGCGGGGTATGCCGACCAGAAGCGGCCACTAACAGGTTGGTGTGCCTGCGCGTCGGTATAGAAACGTCGACTATACAAATGCAAATAGTCGATCTAACCGTTGGTGGTTGGTGGCGCATCCTAAGTTCCAGCCACCGTTTTCTTGTCGGCGAGACTAACTTAAGCCACACCGGGACAAAGGGTTGGCGAGGACGCCATATTACGAACTATTGAGGACAACACCTCAAATCTTGGCGATTGAAAGAAATTCCCAAAACTCTCTGCATGCGGCAGAGGTGCGAGGCTGATATTAATTAGCACCAACTTTAATAAGGAGGAGCCAGAAATATCATTGGCGGCCAAGCTAAGGTTTACTCCAACGGTTTACCCAACGGCGCGCAATCAGGAGGATGAGTTGAGGTAGACAAATATGCACATCTTGTTTGGTAGCATGCATTCAGATGGGTACAAACGAAAATCTCGTACTTAGTAGGCTAGTCCGCGGCATAAATCTTTCCATCTCGTCCGAGATCCTGCCAGAGCTGCGCCACTACTTCTTCCCCGCAAATCGAGCTGCACCGGCAAGTAGCTCTCGAAGGGGGGGGCCTAGGAGTAAACAGCATGCGCGTGCCGTCCTCGTTTGTCCGAGTCGCAACTTTTTCTCACCCATTGCAGTCCACCTTCCGGTCGGCCATTCCTTCTGGGCACCGCGAAAGTAAAGGGGCATTCTTGGTTTCCAAGAATCAGAGAAAATGGTTGCTGCGAGCACGCTTCGCGCTGTCGCGGTGGCGGTCCAGCTCGTTGCCGTTGCAGCTTCTGGTCATGTCATTACTAACGACACGTATTTCTACGGCCAATCGCCGCCAGTGTATCCATCGCGTGGGTTCCCTATCAATACATGAACGCAGGAGAAGAGATGGACAAGTCGAAGCTAACCGATTATGGACAGCGGAAATGTCTGCCGCAGGTCCCTGGGTAGACGCCTACGCCAAAGCCAAGAATCTCGTGTCCCATATGACGCTGGCGGAAAAGGTCAGCCTCACTGGTGGCGTTAAAGACATGGACAATGGCTGCTCGGGCAACATTGCCAACATCTCCCGGCTCGGCTTCCCAGGCATGTGCCTGAGCGATGCTGGCCAAGGCCTGCGCGCGACCGACTTTGTGAGCTCGTTTCCCAGTGGCATACACGTCGGAGCCAGGTGCGTCTTTACCCTTTGCACATTTATAGTCTTGTTGTTCTTTTGTCCCATCGAAAGGAAAGGGGCTGATTCTAGGTCAACAGCTGGAACAAGGAATTGACGGCCCGCAGAGGCGCCGCCATGGCCGACGAGTTCAAGAAAAAGGGCGTCAACGTCTTGCTAGGCCCCGTCGTCGGACCGGCCTGGCGCGTAACGCTCAGTGGCCGCAACTGGGAGGGCTTCGCGGCGGATCCGTACTTGTCGGGTTCGTTGGCGGCGCAAAGCATCCTGGGCATTCAGGGCCAAGGTGTCATTGCCAGCACAAAGGTGAGCGGTCACGTCCAGCCGCTGAAACTGAGTGACGTATCCTAACATATTTGTCCCTTAGCATTTTATTGGGAATGAGCAAGAGACAAACAGAAATCCCCGTCAAAAAGCCGAGTCTGTTTCGTCAAACATTGACGACAAGACGATGCACGAGCTATATCTATGGTATGCTAGCACGCCAAGTTTTTGATGACTTTTGCTGATTGTACGCAGGCCCTTTCAAGATGCCGTACACGCCGGGACCGGCAACATCATGTGCTCGTACCAGCGCATCAACAATTCGTACGGCTGCGCCAACAGCAAGACTATGAACGGCCTGCTGAAGACGGAGCTGGGCTTCCAGGGCTTTGTCGTGTCTGACTGGGACGCCCAGCACACTGGTCACGCCGGTGCTCTGGCGGGACTGGACATGGCCATGCCCAGCCCTGGGTCCTTCTGGGGCGACAAGCTTGTCGAGTCTGTCAAGAATGGCTCAGTACCTGAGTCGAGAATCAACGACATGGCCACCAGGTAGACGTCTCATTCAGCCTCGTCTATTGTTTTTGCTGACCTGTGATGCAGAATTCTCACCTCTTGGTACCAGCTCAAGCAGGACAAGGAATTCCAGAAACCAGGTTTTGGCATGCCAAAAGATATCACGAAACCGCACGAGATTGTCGACGCTCGCAATCCAGCAGCCAAGCCTGTGCTTTTTGACGGTGCCATCGAAGGACACGTTCTGGTAAAAAACACCAAGCACACGCTTCCGCTTGCGAAGCCACAGCTCATTTCCGTATTTGGCTACTCGGCCAAGACACCCGACTTCTTTGCCCCGGGCGGCGGTGACGGGCTCTTGCGGTGGCAGCTGGGCGCCGAAACGATTGACGCCAACAAAGCCGTTTTCGCCGCCTTGGGCAATTCCAAAGACGCATCGGCCATTGGCATCAACGGCACGCTGTTTAGCGGCTGCGGCTCTGGCGCTACCACCCCGGCCAATGCCATCTCACCCTTTGAGGCCCTCAAGATGCGCGCGCACGGCGACGGCACAGCGCTGTTCAACGACTTTGCCTCACCGCAGCCTGTCGTAGACCCAGCTTCGGAGGTGTGCATCGTCTTTGGCAACGCCTTTTCCTGCGAGGCTTATGACCGCCCCGCGCTGCAAGACAAGTACACCGACGACCTGGTCAAAAGCGTTGCGGACAACTGCAACAAGACCATTGTCGTCCTGCACAACGCGGGCCCGCGCGTCGTCGACGCCTTTATCGAGCACGACAACGTCACCGCCGTGCTCTTTGCGCACCTTCCCGGGCAGGAATCGGGCCCCGCGCTCGTCTCTCTACTCTACGGCGAGTCTAACCCCTCGGGCAAGCTCCCCTACACGCTCGCCCGGAACGAGACCGATTATCCCGCGCTCAAGCCCAGCACTCCCGAGGGGCGCTTTGCCCTCTTTCCACAGTCTAACTTTTCCGAGGGCGTGTACACCGACTACCGCCACTTTGACAAGGAGGACATGACGCCGCGCTTCGAGTTTGGTTTTGGCCTAAGCTACACCACGTTTGCGCTATCCAATGCCACGTTCCGGCGCCTCGATGGTGGCAATCTCGACGTCGCGTATCCCACGGGCGCCGTCATCCCTGGTGGCCCCGCGGACCTCTGGGGCAATGTCGCGTTCGTGACGGCGGACGTGCATAACACGGGCACTGAGCGGGCCGGCGCCGAGGTGGTGCAGCTGTACGTGGGCATCCCGGGCGCGCCGCGACGGCAGCTGCGCGGCTACGACAAGGTGCGCCTGCGGCCGGGCGAGTCGCGAACGGCGACGTTTGCCCTGACGCGGAGGGACCTGAGTGTGTGGAATGTGGAGGCGCAGCAGTGGCAGCTCCAGCGAGGCTCGTATACTATCGAGGTCGGCACAAGCAGCAGAAATCTGCCGCTGAAGCTGTCTCTGAAGATTTAGGTAGCTGGTGGGAGTTGTGTGTATTGTATACCAGTATACTGTAAGACGAGAGATGGGCACGATTGTAATGATAGACGGCATCTTTGAATGAAAACGGATGGTTGTATCAAGTTGGCGATGCACTTTTGGTACGTCAACAAGCACGGGAATGAATAGTGTCATCACCACGGCCTAGGTCCAATCCATATGACCAGAATCCATGACATAGGGTAGTGTCCGCAGCTCTCTCAGTAGCACCGAGTATTTCGAAGCCGCACCCAGCTCAAAAGGAAAACAAAGAGTACAACTTGCATCACACAGCCAACCCTTTACCAAACTGGTGGAAATGGGGATTACTGATAGGCATTTAAACGACTTTTGCAGGTGTTGTTACGAAATCAATGCCTATTGTCAGGAAACGTAACTTTGCCCTGACAAAAGGGATTGCACAAGAAGAACTGCAAAAAAGGAGCTAGTAGACTATCAGATTTTCTAGGGTTTATATGCCAATTCAAATTAATCTTCAGTGACAAAGAAGGACTTGATTCTTGGCCTGGTACCCTAGAGTTCGCGATGCGCTCCAGTCACCGAGAGGAGCCATCCGAAACGAAGGGAAAGGGAGTGTGCAGGGTAGGTTGTGCTAGATTGGAAACACCATCTCCAAGATGTGAGAAGAGTCACCATGTAGTAACGTTGTGATTCCCGAGTCAGAATACGTCAATTTTCAGCAAACCGGTCCGACACCAACACTACTCTGGTGCCTCACCGATTGATCAAATCTCTTTGACGATTCTACCGTGCAAGCGGTAACCAAAAAGCATGGCCACCATTTGGTAGCCGTCCCCACCACCTCTCTTGTTGCCTCAAGGCCGTCCCCGCAAGAGGTAGCGGGGACGGCTACCAAATTGGTTGCCATGTTTTTTTTTTGGCACCTGCTTGCCGTGTTACTACCAGGGATATTCGCCCTTTTCTCGACACTCAGTCATGACTTATGACTTACCGCATCAATATAATCTCTATTGCTTTAACCCTCAACCCCATCACCCTTGCCCATTATCGTTGCATATTAACAGCAGTCGACCCGAGTCGAGTACAGCTTCCGCCCACAACTGTCCCCACATACTTTGGAAAAGGAACAAACGGAGCTCTTGTGGGTTCGTTCTACAGTGACGACGCCGCGACTTTCTTTTCCCACACCCACCTTCCCAAAAAGGTATCTCTTTCGAGAAACCAAGGGATGAGACGATGAGACTGACTCGTTGCCATGGGGGGGTGCGGGCTTCGGTGTAGACGAATATAGGAAAGAAAAGTGGATAGCAAGGGAGCAAAAGAAGAAAAGAAAGGCTTCTAGAGCTTCAGTCTTGGTCAGGGCGCCCGATATCACAGATCCATTAATCTGCGCATCGTAAGGCCCGATGCAAAAGAAGAAGGAGGGAGGGAAAAAAACCGGGCGCCAAGGAAATCCACAAGCTCATCATCATTACTCGCGCTCCGACTAGAGCGACGGCGTTTTTTGCATCTCCGAAGACTCGAGAGTAACGGCCGCGAGTAGAAAAAAAAAAACGAAAACATAGCCACAATCGTCATACTGAGTCGAAGAGGGGCGGGCGTGTACGAGATTTGTTTCCAAAACGAGCGTCTCCAGAACTATATGCCCGTGACTCGTGTACGAGAGACGCGCCGACTCGGCCGGCGATCTAAAAAAAAAAAAAAGACGGTGTCGACCTGTCGACCTGAGAAATTGTTGTCCGAGAGAAACCCTTTTCTTGCCGGAACAACCGGCCTCGAAACAAAGTTTAGCTCTCAGCAATAATCGACCGCCAATTTCAACCACCGAGCGCAGCAGTTGAACAAATACCCGACGGTAGATACGACCCCCAAAACCGGGACAGAAGGGAACCGAATCGCGAAATCGAAATCGAATCAGGGTGTCCATTCTGCATCTCGTTTCAATGTGTCCTCTGTGTGTGTGCCTATGTATCCACCGTCAGAATCAGGTCACACGAGCAGAAGAAAGTGAAAATGTAAATGCGACGGATAAATTCATCTTGGTTTGATCGTATTTCACCGAAGCGATCCATTTGCTTTTCCCGAGTTTCGCCTTGATCAATGCGCAGAATCTAGTTGGTGGCATGACCCATGTGCCATCGTCAAGCAAACGTGTGTATGTGTGTCTATGTGTGTGTGTGGAGATGTAGGAAAAAGAGAAGAAAAAATAGATCCTCAGAGATGGAGCGATTGCGCCAGGAGAAGCGGTCAAGCGAACTGCTTCAAGTGGAAGGAGCCTTCCTCTCTCGTTCATGCTCTGCTGGGGAAGCAGTGCTGCTGCCGGTCGAATCAAGAACACACACAACCCATGTCCAGCAGACAACTAGTAGCGTGACGCTCGTCTCTATTTACCAGCTTCGCGGGTGTGCAAATGCCGAAGTGATCCTCGACCACGGCACACTTCTCCTGGCCGAGCAGAGGATTGATCGGTACCTGGAATCAAAATTACCCTTTCCAGACCCCGAGACGATCCCGCTAGCACCATGGCGCTCCATCGATGACCTCGGTCCTTCGACATCGACGAAGCGATGGGCTGCTGCGAGTCCCCGATGCGACCCCCCCTTCTTCCCTCTTGCGTGCTCCGGCTTCGTCCCGGTGGATTACACTAACCGTGCGCAGCGTATCGTTGGAAACTACCAGTGATAAGAGACACTAGTTTCGCCGTAGTAATGCAGCTAATCATGGCGGCGTCTCGGTTGAAAAGAAGGAAGAGGGGGGGGGGGTGGCAGTACATGTGGGTTATGGCAATCCACTAGCATGCTTCATTCGGGGTTCGTGTAGATGTTGGACCCCCAGATGCTCTAGCTCCTTTTCCCTGTCCTAGCGAGATACGACGAGATTTGGCGGCGAATTCAAGTTCATCTTTACGCAGCAAGGCTAGACTGAGCATCGCCGTCGTCGTCACCAACACCGTCGCGGTGGGCCGGGCGTTCAATGAAGCTGGCACTACTCTGTAATCTGCAGATTTTTTTTTGTGAAATCACTCCCTACACAGAGTTTGGTCAAGAAGAAGGACAAGAAGGAGTACAGTCAGCAGCTGATCGACGAGACGACTCCGATTTTTCTGAATCAATTTTGCCTGCCGGCCAGACCCCGGCTCCGCAATGCTTGTAGAATCTGGCTGGTTTCCAGAAGTCAAAATGCAGAGGGCAGCTCTGACTGCAACGGCAGGTGCGGGCAAGAAAAAAAAAACAAAGGAAAAGGGAGATCGCAATCGTTTGGAACTGGCAGCCATTGGCCCTGTCTCCTCAATCGCTCCAGAGGTGTGTGGTCAAAAACGCAATCTCGATTGCTCTTCCCCCCACGTTGCAACCTTGAGCACGTTGCATCGTGACTCTGTCTGTACAGGTACGCCCCCAAAAGCCTGTTTCCGTCGCGGTGGGCTTTGGGATCTGCCGGGAGTCTATCATTGCGCCCTCCGTTTCTGGCACAAGCCTCGCGACTGGCGTATGAATGTTCTAGCAGAAATGAGGCCTCCCGCATCAAACGTCGCATCGGCAAATAAATGCCAGGCCGACATGCCTGGGCGACGAGATCGTGCAGCGGGACAATCAATGCCTCAGCAAGCCGGCTCAGAAGGCCTCTAAGCGATGACTCGCGGGCCAGCGCACCGTCAGCGCAGCATTTAATTGGCAAAGGTATGATTCGGACTGCTGCAGTGGATTCTCTGCGGCGTTGATCTAGCATGGTTGGAATTGCATTCATAGTAGTCCTTTATTTGTCCGGTGCTGCACTTGGCCTGCCCCAACATTTCGTGATGGTCGGCAATTGACATGGCCGTCGTTGCTTTTTGTTGTGCAAGCCCGCTCAAGGGTCCTCCGACGAGTGCCGTAATAGATGAGATGAAAAACAACGCGCTCACGCCTTGCTGGCGAGGAAAGGAACGCTGGGCGCGGCGTGTAGCACCTAACTCTGTCCACAAACTACTGCATTACAGTGCTTGGAGGTGGGATGTCGGGCTATCTGTGATGCGTTTTACATGAAAAGTAACTCCGCCGTCACAAGAATGCCATAGTAGTAGCCATGCGCAAACGACTGAGATATGATGGGCCTTGAGACAAATCTGCGTGCTGCATGGCCCGCTCCGACTGCTGCCAAGCTGAACAATTTTAGAATGTGGACGAGTTGACCGACGTGGTTGTGCGTTGCATCGGCGATGACCTGTTGCCAAGGGCATTACAAACGCAGCATGCGTGTACTGATAGGCAGAGGAAGAAAACGCCAGCCGTTATGGGGCCTTTTCCAAGACACTGGAAAAGAAGAGTCTTGCAACTCTGGCAATCTGGGTATCTGGTTTCTGTCAGACCAGTTGGAGTCATGCCAATGCGACAACAGGCGAAACAAGTCCTCCGTTTGTGGAAGCTTTGTCGTTTCCCATACAGGTTCGATATGCCCGTCGCCTGACAGACTGACTCTTTCTCGGTGAACTTTTGCAGCTGGCTAGACGTGCAGATGATGCATCAATTGCATCGCCTCTCAGCTATACTGCGACGTGTTGACCCGCCACAGGCGCCGATATGCAGAGTCGGTCGATGACGGTTCGGCAGGGCGCAGGGCGCAGCAAGCAAAGCTTGTTTGCGTCGCCGGATGCCCCGATGCCGTTCCGGCCGGCCGCCAGCAAGATTGCCGAATTTCACACAATCATGCGAGGCGTTTTCCCCTGTCAAACAAGGGCAAACGCGGAACGTGCTACTGGACTGATATTGCGCGAGACGACGATCAGGCTGCAGATTGTCTCACACAGGGCACCATCCTGAATGCCGTGTCGTTTGGGCGCCGCCACGTCGACCAGGTAGATGGGCACTAGGTGCAGCGGAAGCGAGATCCGGATGAGATGTGCCCAAGCGCAGCCCAACCTACCCCTGCGCGCAGCAAGCAAGAGACTGATGGCTGGCGCTAGAGGACACGTCTCCATGGGGGCGTGTGCGACAAGTGTATCAAAAATATCAATGAGAAAAGATCGAATCAAGATCCATGCAAGACATGATAGAGATGAAGGGGGCGCCGACGCCATGCATTTTCTTTCCTTGTCCCCCTGGAATGAGGATCGCGGGATAGGCGAGCTGAAGTTGGGCGACTGGCATTCGTGATATCGTGGCAGATGTTCGATCTGGAAGCGAATCAGGCAGGCACTCGCGTAGCGCTGTTGCACAAACTCTTTCTGTCTTGACTTTTAGAGTCGTCATTTCCTACAGAACTCTAGCCGGCATTACTGTGCAGCCTTTGCATGGTCTTTTGACGCTTCTGTTGGGGCGTTACGCTGTGTGCGGCCCCAAGGCCCGGTCGCTGGCTCGTCTCCCACGGAGCTACTCGACTGCTCGCGGACAGCCGCTACAAAAACGAGAATAGAATAGACGCTACTGCCCCAGGACAACGACCAGAGCATCATGTGGCAATTGGCGCCGAATGGTAACTGCCGGGCGGCGAATAGTGCCCGCCAATGCGACGGTCACAATGGCGTCGCAGCGGCTGAAACCACCACCACACATGAGGCGCCGACGAGAAGCTCTTTGCATCTAAGTCAAATCTCAAACACGGCCATGTGTGAAATCGCTGGCATGGCATCGCACTTGGCGCATCTGTATTCGCTTGCTGTCGACTGTGTGAGGCGGCGACGGTATTTTGTCACAGTCGCTGCACGGACGTGACGGACTAGTGATGTTTTCCTGTCTGAAAGGATGTTACGGCGTAGTGGCCATTTGTGATGAGAGACATACTAGCTGTATTATTGATGACGTTTCGACAACCGGCCATGACCTTTCGGATGTACTAGGGGTTTAATTGGTCTTCCGATCCCCTGTTGACAGCGAACCGAGGGAATGATATCGTGAGACCCAGGCACCCACACCGCGGATAATGGGAGCAGCGGTCGTTGCCTACACAAAATGCGCAAAGCGATCGACGAGCCCCAAGTCTCGGAACATTGTGCGGCCGCTGCTCGAAGGCTGAGACACGGGCGATTGCGCAGCACTTGCAGTTAGCAGCGTTGCGGCATTTCATTGATTCGCGCCTTCTCTCAGACTCTCACTCACTGGGGCTGGCCAAGACGCCTCCGCAACTGGGCGTGATTCAGCGTCAGGCGATGGATGCAAAGACAAAGCCATAGAGCCTCGTGCGACTGCGTCTGCTGGAGCGGGGTCGCTCGATTGTGGCTGTGCCGGGGGTTACAAAGAAGATTGCAGCTTTTGCATATTGTGATGGATGGGTCGGCGATGGGAGATGCGTTTTCTCATGGACCAAACGCCGAACAAATAGTTACATGTCATGGTGGTGGTGGTGATGATGATGTGTGCAAGCCATCGGCCGTTTGAGACGGCCCTTGCTCATTATGCACAGCCAGCTGGCAGCCGCTCAACGGCGATCCCCACTAATCACATCTACCCGACGGGCCGTTCATCGCCTCGCGGCGCGGCACCCAGCGACAAGGGATGACACAACAAGGCAAAGTGATAAGACCTACATGTGGACGTGGGCGGGCCAAGATCCGTTCTCTTGGGAATGTGATGAAAATTGTGACGAACCGAAAAGAGCGCTCCGAAAAAAAAAACGAACCCGTGCCCTCGGGCCGGCTAGAGACATATTACAACAGCTCTCCGCGACCCCGACTTGCCCGAACACGCCCGTTGAACCGAGGCTCGGTGGACAGAGGGGGTGGCGGGCCCATCCTCGAATGCATGTCCGACTTTTTGTGCCACCAACAACGGTCGCTCGTTCATCGAACGGCTGCTTTGCTGGCCATGTTCGGGAAAAGGGTGGCCGCAGCAAAGAGATGCGTCGGTGCGCCATCACAGACCAGGTAATATACCGGCGCGCCCTCCCCTCGATGAGGCTTTGCAAGGCTGGTGGGAGCACCCTGAACAAAGAGCAAAAGGGGGATGGCGCCGATTTTGTCTCGCCCATCCCGCCCGCGCGGACTACGCCTCTTGTTACACACGCCCAACAACGCATACATCCATACGAGTAATCCGTTACCTTGTGGTTGTAACGGTCAGATTGTCAGGTGATGAGGCACATTGGCGAGGACAACGATCCCGGTTGGCCGATATTGCGCCTTTCAAGATTTGTCGCCAAGAAAAGAAGGAAGGAGGGG